>JAAAKQ030467672.1:10282-24052 GCA_010016005.3 Zanna intricata | reverse complement strand
AAACCCAACCACCAAAGAACACCGGTATCCACGATCTAGTATTCAAATCCGTATAAAATTTTTTATCTTTACTAGGAATTGAACTTTAGAACTCTCGACTTCGAAATCAGCTGATTTGCGATGTCGCGTTAACCATTAGACCAACCCGGTGGGTTAAATATGACATACTGGTTATGTGATAGGTTTCTAAAACATCTTTTCTTGCAAATCTGTATCCTAATTCTGAGTAAATTGATACATAATATTAGTGTGTTTATAAAGTGTTTAATTTAATTAAATGGTAAACATTAATTAATTTTTACTTTCAAAAACTTAATATATCCTGTCTATTAGGGATCTTCTAATTGTCAGTTCTGTGTTTTTAAGTTTTACAAATAATTAGATAAAAACAGAATATTATATAGGGATAAGGAAGGTAAAAGTTACATTTTTGTTGCGATGATAAATTACTTTTATACATTTTTTCTATATTAACTCTTCTGAAATTTTTTTCACAATAATTTAATTTAAGTCGGTGAATAATATATTTCATTAGAAAAAAAATTGAAGTTGAAATAATTATTAAAAAAAACCTTCTAATTAGTTTTTTAAAATTGTAATTAAATGGTTTTCTGCTTTTTTAATTGTGCTATTATGCTAATTATAATACTGATAAATTAACCTATGCAGTTTATATCATGTAGACATGCATTTCAAAAAAAAATTTTTTCTGTCAACTTACATTTGAAAATAATTTCATTTTCTAGAGAGAAGTTTTTTAACGAAGATTAATTTTTGTAGATATTAATTGAATTAAGTTTAGTACAATTAAAAATGCCATTCTTGCTGGTTGGAGTAAAGATATCAAAACTGCATTTACATTAATATATTTAACAAATTTTTTTTCTGTTATCAGCATTATTTTGACAAGATGCCTTTTTTTTTAAATAGAATCACAGAAATGTATTTTCTTTTTTTTCAGATATAGGATCATCAAAAATCTGTATCTTTGATTTCAGTGTAAATAAAATGTCTTTGGTAATAATATAATTTTTTGTTTAATTATTGTATTAAAACTGGGTAGAAAATCTGAGAGTTATTATGGTTGCTGCAGTGACCATGAATGTACTATAAATATATACAGTAACCATTCTACTGCTTAATTTCTTTTCTCTGTAGTGGAGATACACAACAGAAAGCAAGTGTGAGGTGTGTTATGCTGAATTTGGTCACTTGTGACAGCGTAATAGCACTATTGATTGATATACTTACTTGCATTCAGAATATTCATTCATGTAATATTTCAATTCAGTGATTCAATTTAAAAAAAACAAAAATTTGGACGTTGTGAAATATCCTGACTAAATCCCAACATTGAAAGAAAATGAGAAATTTCTAGATGTAATCATTATGTAGCCTGAATAAATCTATTAATTGTTGAAAATTTTAACTTCTTTGTTAAAAATGCTTAAAGCAACTATTCAATATGTCCTTTAATAGATCTTTAAATAAACATGTCTACATTATTTAGCTGAAACATGAAATCAAACCAAGTGACTATCCCAAATGAGTTGAATTTATTAAATTTAATGCTGAAAAGAATTGATAATTATAACAGTTTCTTAATGACTAATAAGTAACTGCATTACAGGTTACTGATTAAGTGACTGCATTTAAACTGCAACCATTACAACTGTAGAAACCATCACAAATTTGGCAACTATTACTACTGTAGAAGTTTGTGGTCTCAACAACCAGTCAATATAATTTTTTTCTAATTACCTTTGTTTAAGATAACAATTCTTGTCAAACAAATCGGTAAACTAAATATACAAGTTATAAAAATAAATCTGTATTATTAATTATAAACTAGTTATCTTGATAAATAATAGTCTGTTGATGATGTTCGTAAATGATATCCTATAAAGTTCATGTATTTTTTCTTGGCAGGAATCGATTTTACACTCGATTTTATATGGTATAGAATAATACATGATTTGGTGGTAGATTTCCTTATATTGAAAAAATAATTGCAACAAACACTTGGTTGGATATGTTGGAACATTTTGTTTTACTTCAGATTATTTATATTGGTAAGGAATGAAGAGATAACAGTGAACTTTCGTAAAAAAAAGTTTCCCTCCACCATATTGCAGTCAAAATGATCGAGATACACTTGCTGATAGGTTTCCTGATTATTGGTTTGGGAAATGCAATCCTTTTCCAAGCTGACAAGATCCCTGATCTTGACTGATTTTTATATGCACCACTTTAAAAACAACACCCGCTCAAAGATTTACATTCGAGAGGGAGAGAGATAAGAAATTCATCATTGTTGTAATTAACATCATCTGACATGATTAATTCCATTTGAATGGAGATAGTGAATCATTTAAATGTTTGCTCAGTAAATCATGAAATCATTTACATAATTTTTTTTTATGAAATGATCTAAATACAACTCTATAAATATCCTTTCCCTTATTTAGGCTCCTTTTCTATTTGATTTTATAATTTGTTGATCTATAATAAAAAAAGAAAATGTAATAGTTCTTAGATTATTTTATCATAAACCAGTTTTAATATTAAATGTAAATCAGGAGTTGAACTTAATCTTTGATTTTGATTAGTATCAGGTATTTGATTTCTCTGTTTAGTTTTTTAAAAAGCTGTACTAATATTTTTTTCTGGTTTTTATTTAACAGATTAATAATGCTGGTAAGGAAGGACAAGAAAAATTTGTTGAAACTAGAGTAAAAGATGATAGTTTAAAAAATGATGATGATGATGATGATGATGATATAACTAAAGAGTTGAATGATCTACATTCAGGAAAAAATGATGAACAGGCATTATTAAAATGTAATATATGTGAATTCAGTACAAATGATAAAAACGACTATGATAGACATGTGAGAAGTCATATTACATTCGCTATGGAAAGTGAATATAGTGAAAGTAGTAGTAGCTGTTTTGGTGATTTTTTAAAAAACAGTTCTCCATCACTTTCAGTTAAACTTTTTAAATGCAGTATTTGTTTTAAAATGTACGTAACTAGATATAAATGTATTGAACATATGAAAAATAGTCATGTGATTGATAAATCAGTCGTTGAAAATAATAATGATGAATTATTTAATAACTTAAAAAGAAAGAGTAATAGTAAACTTTTAAAGAAACTTCACTCGCAACAAAATGCATATTATTGTAATAATTGTTTTAAATCTTTTATAAATGAATCTGAATTTAACAAGCATAACTCTAATAATTGTACGTTAGAAGATTATGAGAATGTTAATAATATTAATAATTCATCATCAAATTCCAATTTTTCTGATATCAATTTTAAAAATATTTTAAAAAATAATTTTGATAATGTCGGTAGTGAATGTAATTCTAAAGATAGTCCGAGGAAATTTGATTTGTTTTTAAGTAATGACAGTAAACAAAACATTAGTGTTGACAGTTGTAATAAAATTATAAAAGAAAATAACAGTGAAATGTTCAGACAAAATAATATGGATGATAGTTTAGAGAAAGGTATGAAAGAAACTGACAGTACTAAAAACGTACTTGAAGAAGAAGAAGAAGAGGATGATGATGATGATATTGGTAATTCATTTAATTGTTTTTAGTGTCAATTGTTTTTAATCTCGATTTAAAATTTTTTTTCTTTCTGTAAAAGTAATTTTATAGTTTTTTCTTACAAGGTTTTCTAACAGATGACAAATATTAATTTACTCTGTGTTTTTATGCAGTGTGATTGATGATCATTAATGTGAAAAACTTGGTTCAAATTAGGTTTTTGTAAGTCATGTTTGTATTTGAAGAGGGCTGAATTGGTGATAAAGCAGGAATCCTATCTTTAGTCATTTTCTTTTCAGACTTGATTCAGCATATTTTGGAATATACCATAGACTTGGTAGTGATTATTGATGGAAATATTATTGTTTTTAATTAAATGGTTAATTTTTGTTCATATATATATATATATATATATATATATTTATTTTATGAACACGTAGTTTATATTTTTTCATGTAGTACAACTGATTTCTTTACAAAGAATTTTTTTTTAATAACTCCTTTAATTTACTAAAAATTAGAAATTATGGGTTATATAAAGAAAAAGGATATTAATTTCTGTTTATTTATATGTTTTTGGAATAATAATAATAATAATAATAATAAAACCTGTTTTTATTACTTCCATTAAAACAAAATGCTGTTCTTTTTTCTGAATGAATTTCGTGTTCCAGTGCTCCTTAACTACAATTTGAGTTCCTAATGTAGAGTGTGTAACATGTTTGCAGTACAGATTCAACATTGTAAAATATCATTTTTTTCTTATGATTGTTTATTCAGTTATTGATATTGACTTATATAATACTTATTTCGTTATTTTAGATGAAAATTTTTATTACCATGCTTCAGTGTTATGTTGTATTGGATGTAGTTATTATTTTATGTTTATTTTACTGGTCATTACTTATTTTCATTTAGGAAACAACTGGTATATGTGGGATAGTTAATGTATTCTTTTAACTGTCTTAAGTTTTTAGTGCTGTAATGTTGTTATAACAAGAAAAATTGAGAAAAGTGATTTTTTGAGAAGAAAAATATGAGATTTGAAATAGAAAATCAGCCATGAAAATAAATGAAGTAGCCACAAACTGTAAATAATGACATTAAGCTAAAAGTAATACTAAAAGTGACGGAAAAATATTTTATGTTTTTCCTCAAAGAGTGCATTGTTGTTATTAAAGAAAATTAAAATTTCTGAAACCCTCATACTAGAATTAAAACAGATTTTAATTATATGATTGACTGCCAAATGCAGTGATCTACTTTATATCCCTTACCAGACATTATTTCTGCCATGATATTTATATTTCAAATGCTAAAGCAACAGTGATGTGAAAATCAGGAATCATTTTATGTCTGCAAAGAATCATTAGGAAAAATGGATCCAAGTACGAGATAAAGCTACAAACGTTTCCATAAGCAAAGACATGCTAGCATGTCAGCATGTTATCTGCTGACATCAGCAATGTCAGCTGACATATAGCAGTACATGCTATATGTCAGCTAAGACAATGTGGTATGAAAAAAAATGTGAGTAGGAAATTATAACACTATATTTTTCTTAGTGTAATATATAAAGGAAATTCCCTTCAGAATATTGTGGTATTAGGAAGATTTGATAAAATTATAACCTGAACAATTATGAACTTCTCAATAAGACGTATAACACTATATTTTGAGACTGTGCTTGCGAATTGTTCAGATTTGGTTTCACAACTTTTGTGGTACAGTGATGATAGACCTTTTTCACAAATGGCTTTTTTTAAAAATAAAAAAGTAGCGAGATGTAAGCTAACAGTCTTCTTACTGCACTTAGGTTATGTGTAGTGGGTTTTAATAAACTTAGTGCATTTATATTTTGTTTATGTAAAAGATAAATCATTCGTTTGTTGTATGTAGGTGCTGGTGATGTTGATTATGCAAGTCATGATGAAGATAATGAAAATGGTGAAGATACAGATGAAATAGAAGAGGATGATGATGGATCCGATTATGAACCTATGAAACATGTTTGTGGTAATTGTGGTTTCAGAGGTGATTTAGTTTCATTAAGGGAACATTTTTTTGAGATACGTCCACAAAGAGATTTAGTCTGTTCAATATGTGGCCAGTCATTTAATTCATACTGTAAATTAATTAAACATTCAAATGGACATGATATTAATTCCGAACCTTATGATTGTATTTATTGTGATAACATTAAAGTCCCCGACTTGTTATCATTAAATTATCATATGAAGAAAACTCATTTAAATTTAATTGATGAAAAAGTATGTAACTTATGTAATCAAAATTTTCCAAATTTAGATTATTTAAATAAACATTTGAATAATAAATGTTGTTTAAATTGTATTGATGTAAACAAGGATTGTGAAAATAACAAAATTTGTTGTGATGATGATGATGATGATGATAATAATTATAATGAAAAATTTAATGGTGGTAATGCGGAGAGAGTAGAAATTAGTCGCGGTTTAGTTGAAGTTAAGAGTGAACAAAAAGTTGCATCTTATGATGTTGATGAAAATCCAGATCAATTGAATTTTTCAGGAAAAATTAATAAAAATTCAGAAGAGTTATTCATATTTTCACATAAAGTAAATGAGAATATGGATGAAATTAAAAGTAAAAATTTATTCCAGTCTTGTAGGTCCGATTTCAATAATGACAAAGGTATGAATGATATCCGTAATAAAACAAATAGTGATGAAAAAGTGGAATCGTCAGATTCTGTTAATGAGTTACCTGTTGATGAAACATTAAATGTTGTATATAAATGTGGTATTTGTGGTGTACATAGAAATTCAAAAGATGAATTATTAACACATTTTGAAAACCATACCAGCAGCTATTACAATAATGATAATAATTACGTTTCTTCGTTAATAGATAATGAAAATAAATATATATGCCATATTTGTAATGTTAATTTTAATGATAATTTAATGTTAAAACAACATGCAGTTAAGCATAGTAATATACCACAAAATACTTGTTGTTTATACTGCAATGAAAATTTTCACGATGAATTAAATTTGAAATATCACATCATTCATATGCACTCATATGATATAGCAGTAATGTATTGTAATTTATGTAAATCTAAATCAAATAACGTTTTAAGTTATAAACATCACTTAATTTACAAACATAAATTAATGAAAAATGATGAAAATAATAATTATTATTGTAAAAAATGTAATCGTAATTTTAATTTTAAATGGAAATTATTGAAGCATTATTGTAAGTATCATAAAAATGAATTTAAATGTCGTTTTTGTAATGTAGTTGTAAAAAATTTTAAAGAACTGATTAAACATGATAAATTACATTTTAGAAATGGTAATAATATGTATAAATGTGATGTGTGTTATCGTTTGGTTAAAAGTAAATTGTCTTTAAATTTTCACAAGTTACGTCATACTTGTGAATTAAATTTATACTGCCGAATTTGTGAATTAAGTTTTATTGATATCAGTACATTAAATGAACATATTAATATTAAACATAATAACATGGATGATCTTTATAGTTGTAACAAATGTGGAAAAAATTTTAAAAAATATAATTCTTATAAAATACATAGATTAAGCCATGAAAATGAACATTTACTGTACGAATGTAAATTATGTCATGTAAGATTTAGTAATATGTCATTGCGTGCAATACACAAACGTAAATTACATAAAAATCAGTATTCATTAAATTGTAACATATGTTGTTCATTTAATACAAATCGTTTAGATATTTATCGACGTCATTTTAATTTACATTGCAAAAAGAGTCACTACAATTGTAAAAAGTGTTTAAAAATATTTACTAATCGACGTAGATTTAATGAACATAAATTAAAAATTCATAATAATAAAGAAAGACTGGATTACATTAATTATAAAAAAATTAAAGTTAAGCCTGATGATATTAGTGAACTTAATTATAATATTAATGGTGTTGATATTTTATTAAATAACCCTGATAATCTTAAAAATAGTGAAGGGAAAACGGAACAGTGTTGCCAATTTTTACAAAGTACCAATTTTATGAGGTAATAGTGTATAATGTGTGATAGTAATTTGATTGTCTGAAATTCATGTAACTCAAAATTATCAGGTAGTAAATTTAAAATTGAGTGTATTAAATTTGATTTATCATTATAACAGATTTATTTTTTTACTTTTTATTTTTAAAGCAGAATTCTTAAATAATCAGTACATATATTCATCACCTATTTTGAGACAAGTGTTTATTCTTACAGGTACTATCTCTTATTCCTGAATATCAGGAAATAATCCAAAATAATTCTTCTATTAGCATATTAGAATAAATTAACTGATAATCTAAAAGGAAACAGTTTGGTCAAATAAAAAGATAATTTTCCATCCAATAAAAGATAGATACTTCAGTAATAATTTGATTATGTTGCCTGTTTGACTAAAGGAATGTATGCCTTGTAAGAAACAAATTCATTGTTACCAACAGCTTAAGAATAATTTTCTATTTATGCCTACTATAAAGTTAAATTTTCAAATTTTGGGTTGCATGAATTTTAGAATAATTATTAAATATTTTTTATTTATATATTATTTTTATATGTAGAATAATTTATTGTGGTATAAATTTTTGTAAGTGAAAAATGGATATAATCCATATTGTTACATAAGAAAATTTACAGCAGTAAAATAATTTTTGTAATAGTGAAACGTATTTTGGTGACAGCATTAATGTTTTTATTACTAATGTAAGTTTGTTTTTTCCATTTTATTAAATGATTAAATGCTGTTTTCAACATTTTTATATTTATACATCTATTTTTTTTATGCGCCTCTCTTTATTTATGTTAGTAAACATTCACCATTATTATTAAGTCATTTTTTATGAAGAAGTTTCAACTCATTTGTTGAGTGTTATTTTTGCACTGTGTGATCTGATCTGAGTGATTTCATCATTAGATCAATTCCTGGTGTTTTACAAGTTCTGTGTGATTTTTAATCATAGTAAGAACTCTAACTATTTTGTGTATAATATAAGTTACAGATAAATGTAATTTAACTCATGCCATGGAGCCAGCCGTGGTGCAAGTGGTAGCGTCTCAGCCTTTCATCTGGAGGTCCTGGGTTCAAATCCTGGTCAGCATGGTATTTTTTCATATGCTATAAAATTATACTTCATATTCCTCCTACATTCAAGCTTCAACTTTCTGTAGTGAATTTCATCAAGAAAAAAAGTTTTGATATATCCTGTTGAGTTTTTACAAAATAAGCCTAGGTTTATTTTATTATACTGAGGTAGTATGGAAACATTTTGGTTACATATCCTTGAATAAAACTGTTCTGTTTGTTCCCAGATAAATATTTTTTTTTTATTCTTTATTTTTTTAAACTAGTTTTTATTTATTTTTTATTTTTTGTTGCGTTTTTATTTAATATCTCTTTTAATTATATATAAAGGGCTATTTAAATAATTTGTTCTGGCATTTGCCATGTGATGGTTGAGATGAGAAGAAAGGAGTTGGTGTATGTTTTGATTGAAAACTTCTAGAGCATTTGTACCTGCCCACCGGGCTGGTCTAGTAGTTAACGTGACATCACAAATCAGATGATTTTGAAGTCAAGAGTTCTAAGGTTCATGTCCTAGTAAAGATAATTATTTTTATACAGATTTGAATACTAGATCGTGGATACTGGTGTTCATTGGTGGTTGGGTTTCAGTTAACCTCACTTCTCAGGAATAGTCGACCTGAGATTGTACAAGACTATACTTCATTCATATTCGTACATATCATTCTCATTTATCCTCTGAAGTAATACCTTAGGAGTAGTTCCGGAGGCTAAAACAGAAAAAGAGAGAGAGAGCATTCATACCACTTTTGTATATTTTTAAGGAAATCTTTTAAAAGTTCAAGCATAACACTGTCTTTAATTTTTTATCTTTGTAGCCTTCCTTGGTAATAATTTTCTCTTAGTTTCTTCTTTTCATTTTCAGAAAAAATCCTAATAAGAATCCTAAAAGGATTATTTTTTTTTTTAATATTACTTACAGCTTCTTTATGTAGCAACTAGGGAATAAGTTTTGACACATGTAGCTTTCTTTTGTGGTTGACAGTGGATTTTTCATGTGATAACTTGATTGATATATTGAGGTTGCAGAACTTAATTAAAAGTTCATCATCCAGTTTATCTTAACACCTCAGAAATGTTGTCAGATCCCATTATACAACATTATTTCACTATCGTGTACCTAATTGTATGGACTTCCAATAAAAATTATTACTATAAACATTTATTTTTAAATTCTTGATAAGCTTCATCTAACTACTAGATGCTGTTTTTTCTTGGTCATTTTAACATCTGAAGATATACCTTAACGGTGGTTCTGGAGGTTAAAAAAAAAAAAAAATTTGTAGATCTAAGAAACATAAAAGCTAATTTTGATAAAATGATCAGAATAAACAACTTCAGACTGAATCACAGGTGAGAGTGGATATGAAAAAGGAAAGTATTAAAAAAAATTTTATGTTGGGTTACGGCTGCAATAATGTGTTGCATATAACAATACAAATTCCAGAGTGGAGAGGAATTGGCTCTTGACCATGAAATTCGGTATATGACCACAAGGTGATCTAATGTTTAAAGATAGCATCCATGAATATGCTTTTTCTGTCAGATGTGATGGTATGGCAGTGTGTTTATTGAATAAGTGTAATTTACTTCTGCATCAATGAGTTGATCAATAGAATTATTTACAGAAAAACAAACATGTTAAGTCAAATCATATTGTTATTTATATTGCTACTTAGTTCATGTTATCAGAAAAAAATTCAATATACATAGATAAGATTGTAAACTTTATGCTTCTCTCCTGCTTTCATTGAAAAACTATGTTTATAGAAAGATTTGGAGATAATGTTTTTAAAAATAAAAACTGTTAATTCTTTCGTCCAAATTAATTAACTATAAATTTGAAATAATATATATATATTTTTTTTTATATATAAAAATATAATTATATTATATATAAATATAAATGTTATGAATTATACCTTATAATTGAAATATAAATTCTAAATGTGTTATATATAATTGCAAAGAGAGTTTTTCATGTGTTGTAATTGAAATAAAATGTTAATGAAAATTGTCAAGTTATAAGAAACCAATTTGATAAAAAAAAAAGATTGAATGTTTGTTTAGCTGATATTATAGTTAATGTAGTAAGCTACTCGTATTTTGTTTTAATTTATTGCTTTACTATTATTTTTCAGAAATTAAAAGTGAAAAATGTATGTACATAAATTGTTTACTAATTTCTCTACTTTTAACTTGTCCTATGCCCAATTACAGCTATCTCACTCTTTTTTTAATTAGAAATGAATTTTGTAGGTTTGTAAAAATGCCACGTTTGAGTGAGATTCAAACCAGAGTTAAAGACACTGATACTCTGCTGTTTTTTTAAAAAAAAAAAAAAAAAAACTTAGGTGCAATTACATTAAAAACAATTCTTGTTTGGATATTTTTCATGTTTTAACATTAGTTCGTAAACCCGCAATTAGATTTACCTAAACTTGAAAGTTATTGTCAGCATATTTTTTTTATAACGATAGAAATTCTTGAAAAAACTATTTGTACAGAAATCTTACTATATCTCTTAAAATAACTATGAAACAAAGGATTTAGTAAAATTGTTTCATATATTGATTAAATTTTTGCTGGTTGGAATAAAGCTTGAAACTCATTTTTTCAATAAAATGTTTTTATTGTTTCATTTTAGGCAAGAAGTTGTTAATTTATTTTATACCTGTCATTTAAAATGTTACATATTTTAAAATAAAAAGTATGATAGAAAATCTTGAATTATCAATTAAAAATTTTTTACTCGGAGGTTTCATAATCATTCTCCATTTTTTAAAATTTTCTTTTCTTTTCAATCTTTATACTTCTATATTAATAATTATCATTGAAAGTAACAAATACAAACTATAAAAATGACTGCTTACTCTTACTTTTTCTAATCATTCAGACAAGCATCTGTACAAAGATCAGTTCTTTTATTATCATGATAGCAACCATTGTATTCATTTCCTTTGCGGAAAAGATCTTACTTGAAAAAAAAAAACTGAATTTTTTAGGAAGTCAGTTGTAATCTGTAGTGCCAGCATTGAAAAATTAAGGCTCATAGAAAACTGAGTTCTTAAATGGTCTAGTTATATGCTGCAGCCTATTAAATCGTGTACAAAATGTTTCCCATGATGAGATCATTGAAAAGCATCTTCAGTAACTGCTGCAATGCAGGAATTTGAGTATATTATAGATTAGAGAAACGGATTTTCTTCCTCACAACTTATAACATTCAATAAATTAACATTACCAAAAATAATACAAGCTAGGATCATTCATTTATATGTAAATGATTTACATACCTTTGTTATTCTAAATGCCACAATTTGAAAACTCAGCAGGAAAATTTATACGGAATACTACACATGTTTATAGATGTATCAAGTGAAGTTTGTAGAGTAAACCCTTTTTTTGCCCAAACTCTAGTAACAACATTTAGCAAGACATAGGAACTATCTTCTCCTTAAGTTGGAAGTAGCAAGTCATGAAACAGAATTGTTGAAGAAAACCAACTTTTCCAGACTAGAAAAACTGGTTTTATTCAAATTGTGGCAAAGAAATCGTTAGTGAAAGTGGCAGAAATCTTCAAAGACAGTGTTACCATAATCTGGAAATCTTATAATGATGCAGATAACTCCTGTGCTTTTCTCTGTATTTGATTGATATTTGTATAAAAACTTAGCAAGAACTTCACCGTAAGTTAGGATATCCATTGCACATACAATTGAAGATGCAAGATATAATTAGAAGATTGAGAAATTATCAGCTTATGGTGCTTCTCAAGAAAAATTGTTTACAATAGTGACCACCAAAAAAATAGTGAGAACGGCTCACTTGAATCAAAATTTAACAAAAGGGATTTTAAGCCGTAATCTTAAAAATATGTTCAGTTGGTTTTATTTTCTGTGATTTTGTTTAGATTTTTTGTGTTATGAAGATACAGGAACACAAGTAAAGGATAAGTTTAAAAGTTTATTGATAGACAAGTTATTGTTTATATAAAACGTAATGATTTTTTTGGACATGAGTAATGACCACAACTTACTTACAGTAAGGGTAAAATTTTTTTAGTTTTTTTGTTTTTGTTTAAAAGATAAACAAATTTAAATTAGTTTAAATGTTCTTAAAAAGCACATTTTATTCAGTAATCTTTCAAGTGTTCTTACCATTTATTGTCTGTATTTTATAGTTTTGATATTACATTTAATTATATTAAACTAGTATCCTTGACCTGTCTTCACCCGCACTGTATGGTTACTTGTGTTTCCCACTGTGGTCAATTTTTTTTTTTTTGTTATATGCTTTTTAGTTAAGTAACTAAATGCAGGTGCAGCCAGCTAGTCTCATCGCATATACTGTTACAGTAACAGTAGCTATTTAGTTAAGCTGCTGTGTTGTACACTGCACACCCCTTAAAAAATTGAAATTCAAAAACCCAAAAATTGTTTTTAGATATTTATTTGAAGAATATTTGCAACCCCAAAACTAGTGTCTGAGATAGGGGAAAATTTACAATCGTTGTTAAAAATTTTTCATCTTTCTTCACCCTTTCAAGATCAAATTTTGAAAGTTGATATCTTAATTTTTTATAGAGAAATTCAAAAAGTATTAAATTTCATTGTTGTTCCATTTTAACTTGGAATTTGACAAAATCCTTTCTTTGTGTGCACTTGCACTGTAAGAGAGAACATGTATATAAATCAATTTATTTTCAGTAGTTTTTGCTGGGCGTTGATTATAAATCGTTCATGATATGTTCTTTTATATTTATATAAACAGTTAGCATTCAGTATAGGACAAAAATTTTGTACTGTGTTGTAAATTATTAGACAATAATGTTAAGATTATAATGGTATTAGTAATTGAAGGATGAGGATTTATTTGGCTGCTGATCCTTGGTAAAACCAATTAAATCTATAAACTTTGCAGGAGGCATGTGTTATGAACATTGTCCTATTAGAGAAACTAATTATAGAATACTTTACCACAGAGTTTATTAGTTGTTTATTTGATGTCAAGTATTATTTTTTGTATTTGTGTAATTCATACACTTTTTTACGAACATTTTTTATCTAAAAGTCTACGCAAAATTTAT
>JAAAKQ030467671.1:20288-39414 GCA_010016005.3 Zanna intricata | reverse complement strand
AAATTGATATCCTTTCTTAAGTTTTAGGTGTATGAAAATTGTTTTAGTTGCATAATTTTAAACCAGTCTTTAATATTTGTATATTTTATTTGATTTATTAGCAACATTAATTTTTGTTGAAATTTTAAAACTTAATTGTTTGTCTAAAATTTAGTTAATTCATGATTATCCTTACTGTTCTTAAGTGTAAAATTAAATATTTTTTTTTTTTTTTTTTTTTTTTTTATAATCATTAACTTTTTTTAGATTAATTTACAGGATTTTTTTTTTATGCATTTACGGTGCAGACAAATTCAGTGGGCTAGTTATTATCTTAATATATTGAGGTTGATTTCAGTGTGTTTTTTTAGGTGATCCGCTCTGGCAACATCATATTTATTTACTTTTGCTTACATGAAATATAAACAGACCTACCTTTGAATTCCTGTTTTTCCACAAACATTTCTCTTTACTCCTATATTTTTTTAATTACAACCATTTTGATAACCTGTTACTTTAATTTGTTATTTTCAGTAGTGGTAATTATTTATTTTTACTTGTTTTCTTAAACTTTTTTTATCTATTTATATTTAAATATAATAAATTTCTTTTTTCATTATAATTTATTAATTAAAAAATACATTATTATATTTTTTAATCAATTTAAACCCAATCATTTATAAAAGCATTTTTTGTTAATTTAATTAGGTAGTAAATATTTAAAAAAAAATTATTTTATAACTTTTCTATCCAGTTAATATTTTCAGAGAAAACTTAATTTTTTAAAACTATAAATAAAGATATAAATTTAATTAATTTTTGGTATTTGATGTATGTAGATGTTGTGGTTGATCGTTGCTGTTGTTGTAATTTCAAGATAATTACTTTTCTTGCTAAATTGATAAAATCAAGGCTCTGTTGTTTTTGTAATATTAAATTAACCATTATAATAATGGATGGTAGTAGAAATTAAAGCTGTATTCTTATAAAATTCAAATAATAATGTTCATGTTATTTAATATCAAATTTCTGTGAACACCTATTTATTGACTTTATTACTTATTTTGATTATTGTTTATGTAATTTTAATTTTTTTTTTGTATATAATTTGCATTGCTGCTACATGAAGAGTAGTCTTTTTAATGTTCACCCCATTTTTAAAAAAAAAATATTAAAATTTTTATTTATTATTTGGGAACAAAATCTGTAATATATATATATTGATTAGGAAATCTGGCTTTACCTTTACCCATTAACCATATTGACCCTATTTTGTGGTGTTCTGTATACCGTAAGATAAATAACAACATAATTCCTTATTGTTACAAGGAAAATAATAACAATTTGAATATTGTTGTTATTTGGATAAACTGTATGGGACTATATGTTTGAGTGTCACATTCATACAGAAATGGCATGAAAGTATAGTCTATTTGCTCACCGTGATTTTCTGAATGAATTAGGTATTCTCTTGTTACAAGACGGCACAAATTATATAAAAAGAGACAGCTAACTGTTGTAACAGTTAGGGTTATTATTAGTTACTCTTTTTTTATCTTGGTTTTAATTTCTTCTTAGTACGGAACTCTTCACAAAAACCCATATCCATCCATAATAGGTCTAACTTACTTTTAATAGACTACCTTCTAGGTATTGTCTAAGAGTTTTTAGTTCTGATTGTCTATAGTTCTGAATGCCAATGAAGGCTACATCTTGCTGACCTCCTCGGTAAAGTAGTAATGATTTTACTTTTTATCCAAAAGATTGGACTTAGAGTCATGACCAAGCTTGGCATTATTCATAGTTTTTATATTGTATTCTCATTCACAATCTTTCAGTTTGTATAAATTAATCAACAGATTTAAAAAAAAAAAACTATATTTGATAATCAAACAATAAATTGTTAACATCATGTTGTGAAATTGGAGAGCCTTGATTTGCAAAAATAGATGGTTTTTCTGTAGAGATTGTTGGTTTTATATATTTGTTTTTATTGTTGCTGATTATTTTGGTGTTATTGCTTTTGATGTTTAAATTTATTTGTAATGTGGATATTTTTGATAGTAATACATTTTTTGTATTTTATTTTGCATCTACAATTAGTATTTATTCAAATTATTTCTATTTAAACATTTTTATAACTTTTTTTCAAGGAAATTGTTTTAAGTAGAGAAATAGTATTCATAACTCCTATGACATTATTATTATTTTTAGTTCTTTGGAATTATATAGTATTAATTATTCTACTGTAATCACTTTTAGATTGTTCATCTTTTGGTGTAGATTTTCTTGTGTGGTATAATCAATCATATATATATTTATATCAAATTTACATGTATATCTTTTAGAATATAAAAACATATATATGCTGCATAGATTTTTTTGTTATTGAATAGAATGCATAATTTTTTTTTCATTTCTAATTTACTTTTTTTTTTTATTGTGCATGTATCTAAAAAGTTACTGTAATACTGTTACTGTATGAATCACACTCACAATTATTGCTTGTTAAAAAAAGTTTATTTTATTTTTCTGCCCAAAGTATTAAAAGGCTCAAGTGCTTGGTAAGCAAGGAATAGGTCCATAAAGTGTTATTTGTTGATGTTTATAATATATAAAATATATGAATTTTATTATGAGAATAAATTAGCCATTAGAATAAGTAGCCGGTAAATGTAAAAATTTTGAAAGAAGAAGTTTAGTGACCTTTAATGATTTGTCATATAATTTTTAAGATTGTGTTATTGGTTAAAAGCTTTATGTTATGTCTGACACACTATCTAGAAGGTATTTAAACACAGAAATTGTAATGTTGATTACATAAAATAAAACTAACTCCTCAGGATGTTTTATTGTTAAAAATTGTGGTATTACTAATATTTTATTAATATAATTTTTTTTATCATGGTGTATTAATACAAGAATAATTTTTTTATTTAGTAGTAATTTTTAATTCCAGATAATAAAAATGTAGTTTTTAGTGTGCTGAATATAAGAATCATTCAAATTACTTGATTTAGAATTTTTTAGTATTGACTTAATTTTTTCTTAAATAAGTTTTTGTATATTATTATTGGATTGGTTTGAATATTCTTAAGTTTTTACTGTTAGCTTTTTTTTATTTTGATATTTATTTGGCTTCTTTTATTTAAATATCCTGTTTTGCTTTTGTTGTTAATTTAAAGTCTGCTTTGTTATTTTATGGAAATCATTTAAAATTATGATAATAATGAGTATTTATTTTCCAAGGTTGTAGTATTACATTTCTTCTTCTAATCAGATAATTTTTTTTGATGTTCTGTCTTGAATTATTAGTATGTGTTAAAAATATCATTACTACCTATATAAATTATTTTTAGAAATTTTTCTATTTATTTGCCATGTATCCAATTTAAAAAAAAATTATATATGGTATTTAAAATACCATAAATTCTTCTTAGTTTAGCTTTAAGGTAAATTACCAATGAATCTGATTTGATTTGAGTAAGAAATAAACCCTTGCTGTTCTGAGATATTTTTCATTGATTAGTTTTAATCAATTTTTAAACTCTTCTTAAATTGGAAATGTCTGTGCTCTACATTGGGGAGCTTGAGTTATGTCTTCTATCGGCACATTCACATTTAAGGAATTTCTTTGATAAAAATTTCGGCGACCTTGTACATTTCCATTAAATTAAATCATGTTCAGTAAAAGCTACAGTGAGGCATCATTAGATTTGTCTGTTAGGTTACAGATAGCCTGACTAGAGACAAGACAGAATAAAATATACAGATAATTGTGCTCAAGAACAATTATTATCCACGCTAGCTGTATAAAGGATAGTAAGGAATGGTTTCCTGTTATCTTCGTTTTTTTTGTTGAATAATCAATATATCTTGAACACATCGATATCAATATATCAAACCTACAGAAGCTTAGATGATGTTCAACACATCTTGCTACACATTTTTCCTCATGGGATATAGAAAAAATTGCGACTATCGGAAAAAAGAAATCTAGTGTTTTACAAGCAATCGCAGTCATAAAAGATAAGGTACCATAAAGAAATCAGTGTTCCTTTATTTCATGAACAGTACCTTTTGTACACTGTCTCCATATCGCACATGCATGGAGTTCATTCACACTATTTTATTGAATTAAATCAAGATGGATAAAATGCACAGCTTATCAATATTTTAGAAAAGTAAGTTAAGTTCTAGATAAAATATTTTAAGACTTTTATTAAATATAAAATTAACAATCTGGGAATAGTTTTCAAATTTTACAGGAGGGGGTGGATAATAAAAAAAGAAAGTAATTTGATAAGAGAATTTTTTTAATTTCTTAATGAAACAAAGGTAAAATCAATAATGCTTGATATTTTTCGTATGCTACAAAAAATTTACATTCTGTATTTACCCATAAATTTTGAGCTTCTACATGTTGAAATAATCATCTAAATATACAGAGAGTTCTGGGACATATTCTCTGAATTTCAATTCAAAATATCAAGATAAGAAAAAAGTTCATATCAACATTAGTCCTTTTTTGCTTTTTCCTTCTGGATGCCATTTTCACTTTTCAAGTGTGATTTTGAAGCTATAATGTTTTGCTTGTTTTTATTTCCTTCACTAAATGAAATACAAATTATTAATAATAAATAATAGTAAATTAATAAAAACTATCTCTTGCATTATGGTGCACAAGTGGTACTGCCTGGTTAACTGTCTTCAATAATTTTAATATGGCACCATCTTAAAGTTTTTCTAGGTGATGTTTTCACATTTTTTATTTTGTAGAATAAGACAGTAGTCTTAGATTTTTCAAATTTAATTGAAGTAAGTTTACCTGTTCATGAGTAATCATTTTTTTTTGTTGAAAATCACAAAATGGCCTCCAGAAGGTAAACAAAAACAAAATAGGACTTATGTTGATTTGAACTTTTTTACTCATTTTGGTGTCCTGAGGAGTCAGTAGCTAAAGTTCAGGGAATACGTCCCAGAACACTCCATATTTATTTAAAATAAACTCTGTTTAATCTAAAAACATAGACACTTTTTCAAATTTGTACCCATAACACTACAATTTACTATACATTGTAGTTATCAATTTACTAAACATTCTGAAGACTGAAATTTTCTCTTAGTCTGAACTATAAATCTGAGCAATTGAAGACTTTGCTTAACACCAAACAGATTTGGTTTTAATCCTTTGTTGTGTATTTTTTAAATTCCTTTCAATTAATTATATTTGATTGACTATTATTGATCTGTATAAATTTTTAACCGTTAAACTATGATTTTTAATCAAGTCATTGTTGCAAATTTATTGATCAGTTTTTATTTCATACTGTTCGCATTGTGAATGCATATGTTTATTTTTAATCAAATTTTGTCTAATTTAATAAACAGCTACTGGATATTTCAGCTGATAGATAAAATTTAAAGTTTCATGATCCATTAGAAATTTATAATGCTGTTTATAATACTGTTTTTATCTTACTGGAAGTATAAGTACTGTAAAACAATCTACCTTCTGTATTATCTTGTGTAATTTTCTTGTACATTTTTACATCTACTTGAGAAAACAATGCAATGGTTTTATCAATATTTAAAGTTATGTTATGGCAGTTCATCTAACTGCAAGTGTTTTTGGAGGAGTTACTGCAGTTTTCATTTTGTCTTCTGTAAAGATCACGGAATTAGTTTACTTCTGCAACTTCTTTCTAAATTGCAGTAACGCATTCCTGTAACATTGAATATAATCTCATTGTAGTGCGGCCCATACAACACCAAAGTAAGAACACCAAAGTTGTATTAAATTGCTTCTGGTAGTTCACTTATAGTACCACCTTAGTAGTCATAGAACCCTTACGGAATATTGAAAAGGTAGTACTGGTAACAGAAGTCTGGTGAGCAATTCCAGGTCAAGAGTGAATTGTAAAGTAAAGTGCTCTTAAATTAAAATAAACCTTACATATGTTGAAAGCGGTTCTATTTTTTAACATCTTTATTCTTTTATTCCCTATATTTTCTCAATGATTGGAAAAAACCATTTTGACTTTACAACGTCCTTGAGTGTGGCTTGATTAATTCTGTGGTATTCTTAGAAAATCAAATTGTAAATTGTAAAAATTTTTATGTATAAGATTTGTGATCAGAGAACAGAAGATAAGACATTAATTAAAGATTGAAAGATAATTATGTACACTGATTTTTTAAAAATATTATTGCCATCGCAGTGTAATATCTACATACATGTTAGAAGAGATTATGATCCTGACCATCTTTATGTAATAAGCTGGTTTTTTTCTACAGTCGAAGTGGATCTATAGATGAATTTAAATTAATACCATGATAAATTACTTATGAGAGTTTTCCTAAGTTAACAAAATGCCAGCTATTATGCTACAGCTATGTCAACTGAAGTGTTTTGTAATAGTACATTTGTTAGAGAGAAAGTACAAAATATAAAGAATTCTCGTTATATTAAATAATTTATGATTGTTTTCCTTATCAAAAAATTGTTAAAATATTTAAAGCTATGATTGTATATTAATCTAGTACTAGGTATTAGTTTGGTATGATTTATTTATTTGATGCGCTTTTGCTTTGAATCTGAAGTTACATTTGTATTCTTCTGATAATATGTTGAGGAGATTTAATGCGTATCCTTTATTATTTAAACACTATCACATTATTATCTGTAATCTTTGTTATTGAAAATATTTCACAAATTTTATTTATTTTTTTTTATATTTCTCATTAATAATAATGTTAAAGCTTGTATTTTAATTATCATTTATAAACATCATCATATGTACTGTATTATTTTTTTTCACGTATGAAATTCATTAAAGGTTTTTTGATTAACATCTATTTTCTTAATTTTTAAAAGAAATTTGTCATTAAAATTTTAATGATAAAAATATATTAATTTGAAAAAAAATTGCATTTTAATTTTGAAAATTTTATTTCATTTTATATTAAACTTAAGTAATGATTGCTGCTACAGATAATTAATTACATTATAACACATTGCTAAAAAAATTTCACAACAATGCATGCATTTCATACATTTTTTTTTTTTTTTTTTGGTGGTGGACTATTTATGTAGTGTGTAAATAGTTTTCCTGTTTTTATAATTTTTCTTTACTTGTGATGATTTTATATGTAGTTGGTTGCAGTAGCCGGTTTAGTAGTAGTAGTTGTAGTAGTAGTATGTATTGCATAATAATTGTGTAATAAAAGCATGGCCAAAGTGCTTTTTTATTTTTGTGGTATATAAAATGTTATATTTTTAATGATTATTTTTGTTGCTAATATTTGTGTTGTTTTATTTGAAATTTGTTTTTGTAAATATTTTTAATTTATGTTACCGTTTCAGTATAGTTTATTTTTATGTTTTTTTTTTTTTTTACAAAACAATTTTTACTATTACTAAAATAATGCTTTTCTTTTTCAGTCATTTTATATATCTATATACATAAATGTTTTCTTTAAACCTACTACTTCAAATAAATATATTAATAATATAATTGTGGTATTATCAAAAGTTGTATATTTAGTTAAATCATTAAACCACCAGTGTTGACACAAAGTCTGTCCATTGAATACACTGCCTATTCCTGATATTGCCCACCAGTTCGTCTCTCTCATTGGCTGAACTGCAGATACTTCACTCTTTCATGTTTTATTCACTTTGTAAGCCTTACATTTGTATTTCAGATATTCTACTGTTTACTGCATTGTGGTTTTCTCAGCACTATTAAAAAACTTAATCTTATACCAGCTTTTGACAAATCGTTCTATTTTGTTTTTTTTTTTTTTATTTATCCTTACACACCTTTTTTTACAGAAACATTTGAAATACAAAAAATACAAGATTACAAGGATATAAGGAAGTACTTCCTCAATCATCAATCAGTCATTTCCAGTGTTTCTGATATTCTTATACAGTAAGAATATTTTTGGCACTGGTTTTATTATTCAATTAAAATCAGCAAATTTCAAATTGGCTATCAGATTACTAGAACTATACAGAATTACACTAGTAATTCTTAGAATTACTAGTAATACTAAATTATTGTATTACTTAGAATTACTTTAGTAATTCTGTACCATGATTATAGTAAGTACATATGTACATAAAAAACCGTCCATTTACTGTTGGTCTGTATTGTCCAAACATCTTACTGTTTGTATGAAGAATTCTTAACTTGTAGGAAATGATTTATAATACAAAAAACTTCAAGTTAAAAATGTTACACTGACATGGTACAGAAAGTATGTATCCATTAGAAGAGATAAAGTGGGTCCTGTTTTACTTAATAAGTACCTCGCTGTAGGTAAGGCTTTTTGTACAGCCAGGCTCAGCCTGTGTAGTGCAGTCCACTGGTAGAGGCACCCCAGTCAAACCACATAATAGCAAGGACACTATACCAAGGACAGAGGTACTTTACAGGTTTGCACATTCTTAGCTGTGAATTAGTAGCCATCAGAATATCCCACCAGAATGCCACAGTTGAAGAATGGATGAAAGATAAGAGAAAGGAGTAAATAGCAAAAAAGGACTCCTATCTGTAGAGTTATTACTTCATAGTTTTCAGGTAATGGATGTACTGGTCCCACTCATTCCTTAGAGATTAGTGCATCTTTACTCAGGTTGGAAGCAACACATTGTTTAAACAATTTGACATTTGTCAATGTTAGTCATTGTTATTGTTAGACATTGTTGTTCAATATTAGTTATATTTAGTCAAATACAGGATGTAACAAATACAACAGAATTTAAATCTGAGGTGTGGCTAGAAAATAATGGGATATTTGCTGTAACTTTTTTTATTTTTTTGCCTTAACAACTTTCACATTATCCCCTTCAGTATACTCCCCTCCATAATCCCTACACCGCTCCATTAAAATTTTCTATTGTTCAGTGTTTCAGGTCATTTTCTGAAATCTTGTTTATGGTCTCAGTCGCTTTTTTTCACAGCTTCAATCTTCTCAAACCTAGTTCTTTTCAATGCTTTCTTCACATTCAGGAACATAAAAAAATCATATGGGGCTAGGTCTGGTGAGTAAGGTAGATGTTCCATGTTAAGAAGTTTTTGTTCCTGGAACAAAAACGACTTAACAATCAGTGCAGTATGTGCTGGAGCATTGTCCTGATGAATTCATGATTTGTTCTTCCACAACTCAGGTCACTTTCTTCTTACTCGCTCAAGGAGAGTAGTTAGAATCTCTGGATAATATTTCTTGTTCACTTTTTGACCTTCAGGACGGATGAGATCACCTATTTATTCAATGTTTTCGTCTGTTTTCGAAGTGGAAGGACGTCCTGGATGTGGATCATTTTCGATTTCTTCTTGTTCTTCTTTTGAACTGTTTATGCCACTCAAAAAGCCATATGTGTGACATACACTTGTTGTAAGAGAGAATAGTCTGTTGCAGACTTGCTGATTTTCACTAAAAATTTCACATTAACATGTTGCTCTATTAAAATGCCAAACATTTTTCTGATGAGTGGCAGGTATACAATCTGACACAAGTGAAGGCTGTGGCCCGACAGCCGGCTGCGGTCATCACACCAGCTGGAATGTAAAGGGGGAAAGTCAGGCGACTTGAAAATGTGGCATTTGACCTTGAGGCTCGCACTGTTTGTTTTACAAAAAATCAGTTCTGTTATTTTTTAGTCACACCTCGTATAACAGATGCATTTAAATACAAGATGTAATAAATTGTTTTTCATCTAGATAATAAAGAGGCATCTGAGAATATGTTCTGGTTTTTCTAATCTGACCCTATCCTCAGAATCAGATAATTGGAAGACAAGATCCTGATCATACTCCATATACTGATATATACTTTATATTTTATAGTCCTGTTTTAGAAATGTTCACCAAAAGTGTGAATTTAAAAAAAAAAAATGAAGTAAAAGTATTTTATTTCAATCACAGATCTTATGATAGGATTAAAGAACCTTTTTGACTCTTTGCAAAACTTGGTTAACTGATCTCATTTATTTTTGCAATTCCTTTTCAAAAAAGTACTAAATTATTAATAGGAGGTTACTTCAATTTTTTGTGATATCAATAAGAACTCATCAGTGAATAGTTTTTGTTTATATTATATTTAGTAAATAGCTTAATTGCCATTAATAACCATGTGTCTTTTTTTTTGAAATGTAAATGAAAGTACATACACAACAACTTATAATTATTTTTGAATTATGAAAATGAATCCAATGTGTCCAAGATCTTATTGTTTGTTTGAAGAATTCTTAATTTTTAGGAAATGATGTAAAATATAAATAAAGTTTAAAATTCTACAAAAAATGTTAAAAATGTTACACTGACATGGTTGACATAATGATATAATAATTTAGATTGATGGTATTAAATTGTAAGACTAATTTCTTTTGATTTCTCTTCAGTTACTGTATATCATAAGTAATCTAAAGATAACTGATGTAATGAAGTAGTATTTTTACTCTTTTAAACTCAGTTTCAGTTAATTCATTTTATTTTTACTTATCCGCAGTGATTCCCAAAGTAAACTAGAAAAACTAATTTTTTAATAATTAGTACTGAAAGAGGAGGACTGGACAATTAGAAGGATATTAACTATATTTGCAGTAGTGCTATTTTAATAAGTATAGTTTAATATTAAATTGAAAGTCCTAATAAATAAATAAATCAATAGGCTACATACAGGTGATTTTCATTTATACATTAAATCAGCTTTTCAGATAAAATGTATCATATTCCATATATTTATCAGTGAAGAATATATGGAATGTCATTATCTATTTATGTATATTGTTCAGAATGAAGTACATTAATCATTAAAGTGTACTTATTTAGAAGATTTGTGACTCGCCTATTTTATCCATTAGTCCAGTTGTGTATTATTTTTTTTTAGTTAAAGCTAAACTAATCATTTTTTTCTCATTCCTTTTGACCGTCATGTTGGATTAGTTGAAGGACATTGATATGAAAAACTTTGAGAATAATAGCTTTTATGCACTGTGAGGTTTTTTCTTGTATCAACGTGATGAAATAATAATAATAATGAGTTATAATGTTGAAATTGTATGAATAAATTATCTAAATCGCTATTTATATTATTTTTTCTTAACTACTTTATTTATATTTGTAAGAATTCATTTGAAATTTAAAAAAAATAACAAAATGTAAAACTTAAAAATATTTTTCATTTTTAAAATTTAGTCCATCCATAGTGCTTAAATGGTTTACACTGAAAAAGTATGGCATAAATTATTATACAGATTGATCTTTAATAATAAATCAAACCATTCTTATTTTTACCAGAACCTACTTTTTTTCAGGAAAACTAAGAGATAGCAGACATTTAATAAAATAAAATAAAAAAATGTCACTCTTTGTTATTATCTTAAGAAAAAAAATAATTTTAAAAAATTAATAATTTATTTCAAAAATATATTTATGTTTTAATTGTAGTCTACATGTTTCTTATAATGATAATTTTACATGCAACTAATGAAAATTCAGCCAATTTCTGGATTAGTAGCATACCATGATGGATTGTAATAAGTAGAATTACTTGTGTTACTTTATCAACACTGCAGTAGAATGAGTTTCTTTAATACCCTCTTTTAAAATTTGCAAGTACGTGGAAGTCAGCTTTAAAGTAGGTGTGGAAATGACCAATTTTTCACTTTTTCAACAACCAAAATAAATTTTCTGTATAAAGAAATTGCTTGTGTGGGTCTGATGAACGGTTTAGGATTATAAGCTGTAGCAATATTGATCTTTTAACTTCAGATATTTCAAGGTATTTATAATTTCTCAGTCTTACTGTGTATTGACTAAAATTTACAGTATTTTCTGACTTAATTAATTGGTAAGATATACTTTGATCTCTACAAGATTATCAGTAGAATTTTCTTGGCTGAAAGCTGCTTTTTAATTTTTTCAATTGATTGGATGATTTATCTGTTATTCTTCTTTTGTTATTCAGTGATCTGCCTAGGATTTTAGTAATATATCCTACTTTAATTATTAGTCACAGATTGACTTTTTTCCATGATACTGACTGTAATTTTCTTTATTTAACAATCAAATAGTAATTCTAGCTACGTCGGTTTATCTATGAACGTATATTTAAACGTATAAACATCTATATAAAATTTAGTCTCTGGCCACCAAATTTTAGATAATCTCTGAAAAATTGGATTTATTTTGTTTTCATTTGACAACATCTGTCTAATATCCTTCTAGCACAAATCATTTACTCAACTCCCAAACAGTTCTTTAAAATTTTGATCCAATCAATGCTGCATTTTTGAGTGAGTATGCAAACTGTGCGGAAAGTTTTAGAATTTATTTTAATGTGAGGTTCTCATTTTATTTCATATTTCACTATTTCAATACTATCCTTACAAAAAACAGCCATTAGTGATTGTAAATTTCAATAGGCAGTGGTTGAAAACTTAATCACTTTCATTTCAAAGTGAAAACATGTATACAGAACAAGACCATTTGTAGTAAAGAAAAACATGCTTCTACAAGTTTATAGTGTTGATATACTTCTCTATGCCTTTTTTATATTTTATCTTTAATTTCCCTTTATTGTTATTTATATTCTACACACTAGCCTCCATTATATATAATGTGTCTTAATATATGACTTCCAACCTAGTTTTTCTAATAAGAATTTGCTACAGGGTTTTCTCTTTTATGCGATTGATTTTAAAACTATTTAATTCCAGATACTTTCTAAACCACAGCATCTTTGTACAATAGTATTTTTTTTCCTTCCCTCTTGTTATCCTGATTTTATTGCTAGAAATTGCTGTTCTCCTTAAAGATTTTTTCAAAATTTTATATCTTTTGAAAAGTTTCTGAAATTTAATATGTAATGTTCTCGCACTTATTCAGATCATTGTCGTTTTTGTTTTTCATACTTAATTAACTTTTTTTACTCTTTATTTATCTTGAAATTAGATTTTTATTATATTTCTGATTTCGTGCCATATGTTACTTTTAGTTTTAGCTGAAAATGTTGTTATTAAATCATACTATTTATTTTTTTATTCCCTGGATTACCCCACTCTCAAAATTTTGGTTCAGATTATTTATTGCCTATTTTTTGCAAATTAGAATGAAAAACAATGAGAACAGATGGATATTCTTGACGTTAAATTCTTTTCATACTGAAGCATACTTTTTTTTATTTTTTAATCTAATTACAACCACTTCAGTTTTATACAAGTTATTGTAACTTGTCTGTTTATCAGTCATATATCACCTAAATTTCTTTCTGTATGGAATTAATCTTATTCTACTCTACATAATATCTGATATAAATAGTTAGGTTTTACATCACTCTATCATCTAGGACTAACGTGATTTTTCTTGATCTCATTTTCTTTCTTATCTCAGTATCATAAAGAATAAAAAAAAGCTCAAAACTAATTTGTTTTTATTTTATGCTTGTTATTTTTAAATGTTTTCTAATAATTTGTGTTGTAATCAATTATTATTACAACAGCATTTCATGATACAGCTCCTAGTTGTTTCTATATTAAATATACACTTTCTTTTATTCCTATTGTATTAAAGTAAATGATTGAAAGATAAATTTAGTATAAGCATTTACTATTTTAAAGGTTAGCTTGAACTATAATAATAGTATTGTTCATTGCTGTAAAAAGAGTAAATAATGACAAGATATAAGTAACTATATGGTTTTCTGTACAAGTAATTTAAGCAGAAAGTTAATCTTAAATTATTGTTGTAGAACTAAAAAAGTATATTTTTTTTTAATATTACACACTCCATACTAGTATAAATATCATATTTTTATTTAATTTCTGATAATTTATTTTTATTTTTTACTGCTACTGATTTTTACTCCAGTTTGCGATTGCATTTAAAATTTTATTTTAAATAAGCTATTTTGTTTTATTGTGTTATTTTATTTTTAATTTTGTTACATGGTTACTTTTATTTATATTTCTTTGTTTCTAAATAGTTATTATTTTGAGATTTAGTCTATAGCTTAATGTATTTTATTGTTATTTTTGGCAATGTCATGTTTCATGTTGTGCACATAGTTTTCTTTTACTGTTTAGAAATTTATGTGCACTTTCCTTTTGTCATTCCTTTATTTTTTACTACACCTTATATATGATTGTGTATTTTGTCTGTGTACCAACATTTGTTTGTCTGCTATTAATTTGCACTTCTTACTTTTTTGTGTTTATTCTATGTACATTGATAGTAGTTATAATAATTTTTTTTGATTAATTATTATTGTAGGTTTTATTATAATGATAAAAATTTTTTTTATTTTTCTAAATTTTTTAAATTATCTTTTTCTTTTTATTAGATTCTTTACACAAATTTCATACGTATATATTTTTTTATTTCCTCTTTTTGTTGGTGACTTTTATTTATTGATTTATTATCTATTTTAAATTCTTATTAAAATAATTTAAAGCTGGACAATAAATATTGAAATTATACCTTTTTTTTTAAACTATTCCAAAAGAGATACTGAAATTATAATTTTCAATGAACTTATAAAGTTGTATGAGTTTTTTTTATTTATTCTTTTTATGTATTATACTATTGTAGATTTTGTACTAAAGATAATTGTTATTTTCCACTTTGTGAGCATTAGGTTTTTAAATATTTTGATACAGCCAGTGTATCTGAAATCAAAATAAAGTTGCACAAGTATCTATACATTTTAAAATGTTTAAAAATACATTTTTGGAATATCAATAAATTTTTTTTTGGTTTAACATATTTTTCTTAAATTCAGACGGCAACCCAAAATTTAAAAGAACAAAGACATTAGACTTTTGAAAACCCAAAGTATTAAAATCTTATCTTGTAATCACAGTTGTGTGAAGCTCATATAAATTAATTTACTGATTTAGGTTAGAATTTAGGTTCAATTTTTGTTGTCAATTTTATTAAAATTAATTTAAAAAATGTATCAGATGAATTAAAACAGTGAAAGTTTATTTCTTTTGGAGTATGTTTAGCAATATCTTCTTTTATTAATTTTTTCCTCTTCATTTTAATTTGTCAATTATTTATTACTTATAGTCCAGTTTTTTTTTTTCCAATAAAGTCTATCTATAAATAAATACCTAAGTAATCCTTTTTAACCAGGTGTGTTGTGTCATTGTCTTAAGACCTACAATCCATAAATTCAAAATCAATAAACCAAATATCCTCAGTCCATTATCCATTGCCATACCCTGTCCAGTTATCTGTTGTGCCAGGCGGATCACAGTCTGGGTGGATGCTGCCCTCAGATGGCAGATTCTGGTCGTGAAGAAGAGCAGATAACTTTACTTGGAGAAGAAGGATTACGTGCCGGTGGACAAGCCCTCAAGTTGGGGTAACTTCAAATAATATAAAAATATTTTCAATTTATTAAAATTATGTTTATTAATTACATTAATTTCACAAAAATTTCTCTTAATTGTTTTGATTTACTTGACTATCGTATTACAATCATGTTTATTAGTTTGTCTTGCAATAGCATCTATATAATCAACAACTGTTTGATGTGTGGAAGGAAGTATATGTATGTAAAATTCATGTGAATAGCCGCAGTTCAAAGAACAGAAGAGTTCTTCTGAGTTTCAGATTGGTTTTTTAGTCCTGATTTGATTTGTAGCAGCTGTGACATATTGGTTCCTCGTGCTTGCAGGCCAACCATCTGGAGGTCTGGATTCAGTCTTTCAGTCCATCTACCCTTTGTTCATTTAAGTATTATCAGTAATGTTTATTGTTTGTGGTTTGGCCATATTCATAAAGTAAGTATTTGTCGTTAAAAAAAAATTAACTCGTGAGAAAAGGTTTTTACTTACAGCTGTAGTTTACCACATATCTACTTCACTTTTCCATATAATTACCATTCAGGTCTAAGCACTTTTTGTAACGCTGCACCAGCTAGTTTAACCTCTTTGTATAGAAGTTTGCCTGCCGCCTGGGAATTGAACCAGTTGACGATGGCAGTCTTGCGTTCCTCATTGTTTTCAAACTGTTGTCCATCAAGCCACTTTTTCAAATGCAAGAAGAAGAAGAATTAGTTGCTAGGTGCAAGGTGGGCCTATATGGAAGATAAGAAGTTTCCAATGAAAATCTTGAATCTTCTTCTTGGTTAAGGTCCATCTTCTTGATGCAGCGGTCCTGCATCATTGATTTTGAGAGCACTTCACTGTACACTTCAGCTGTATTTGTTGATCCATATTCCATGAAATCAACCAAATTGACGCTCTTTCTATCGGCCTGAATACTGGGCCTACCACTCTGCTTTTCATCATGCATATTTGTGCAGCCATTTTTAAAGTCTTGACACCATTGGCTATCTTATCTTTCACTCATTATGGTAGGTCCATACAGTAGGTACAACTCCCAATGAATTCCAGCAGTTGATGATCCTCTTATACACAAAAATTGAATCACAGTGCGCACTTCACAACTAATGGGAGAAATGATCTTAGTGGACATTGTGATCTGCATTCACTGGCAGGCAAACAATGACTGTATCAAAATTAACAACTTCAATGGCTTTGTAAATAGCTAATAGATGGCCCTGCACATGTGAAACTGTGTTTAAATCCACTAATATTTAAATATATGCTGATGTTCTTTATGAATATGCCTTGTATTTTGAAAAATTATGATTTCTGTGGCGGAGTAGTAGCATCTATTGTCGTTTATCTGGAGGATCTGCATTTAGGTCCTAAGCAGGCATAACAGTTTTTGCATACTACAGAATCCATTATCACCCATCATAGTGACTCAATGGATGTCTGCCTGTTATTACTATTGTAGATTTAAATAGATTGAATTTTAAAACTGTCCCTCTTTTTTTCATTTCTGTGGATACAGAATTTTTACTTTTGTATTATCTTAATTCATTGTCCTTTTATATAATTCGAAAAGATGGTATTTCTAAAATTTTCTTATTGAAAAATATGTTCTCATGCAATTTTTAAGTTTAATGGCCACTTTGTAAATATTCAAGTGAATAGTGATTACTTATCTAGTAATATAATTCACTTGTTTCTAATTGATCAACCAAGTCTACAAATATTTGTTTTCATCTCTTGGTCATAAAAGTAATTTATAGCATATAAAAGATTGGTATTAATTTTCTTGATTTTTGTGAATTTAATGTAATTAAAGTTATTTAACATAAATTATTTATAAAACTAGTTATAAGTACTTTTCAAAAAAAAAATGTATTGTCCATTTATTTTTAATTTATGTAATTTGTTGTTGTTAAAATATCAAAATAAATAATAATTTTTAATCATAAAATAGTACTCAAATGGTATACTGTTGAAAAAGAATAGTGTTCATTAAGTGCTGAAATTGTACTCTATTGTAAATTTTGTACAATGGGTCAAAGGAAATTTTTGGATCGCATATCTTTATACTTTGGAATTACCTTTATTATAATCTTTCTTTCCTTTACAGAACACTAAATTTTTTTACATAATAACAATTCAAGGACATACTATTTAGCTGTATGTTATAAAAATAACTACAATTTTTTTTTTTTTTTTACATCAGACTGACAGCTTTATTGCAGTTCAGCTTTGTCTAGACGTAAATTTACCATTGATGCGACAGTACCATTAGTTGGGACTATTGGCCAAAGCATATTAAATTAGAATTTTATACCAATGTTAAAGCCGTATTTAATAATGTTATGTGCAATTTCTTTTGGACGCATGACTTCATGATACTAGCACTCTTAATACTAATTGTTAATTTACCACAACAGTATTAATTGGTCCAGCTAAAACAAAGTGCATACGTTATGAATTATTTTATATATTAGATTGTCATTAAGATTGAACTGTTTGCTACCTGTCATCTTATATTTATGCAAGCTTTCTCAAATATTTCTCTCAGTTTAGTCCACATGACATCTGTCTATGCCAAAAATTTTCAAATATAATGGAAAAAATATATATTTAGAATTTTAGTGTTTTATAAATTTTTTCCCCAACTGTTTTTGAGCCATTTGGAAAGTAAGTACTGTTCCAATTGTATCCACTAGAATTCTTTGGTCACCCGTGTGAGTGTGATTTTGTGTGTGTGTGTGCACGCATGTGCATGTGTATACACGTGTGTTCTTTTCTTTATTAGGTTACTTTATATTGCATTACAAAAGAAATTATTTTTATTGATGGTTTGTTTTGTATATTTTAAATGTGTAAGACGTTTAAAGACTTAGTACAAATGCCAGTTTTTTAATACAAGCAGAGATTCCTCAACAGATGATTGAAGTCTTACAGAGAACAAGGAATAAGTTACAGAATTCTGAGAAAATAGGTTACAGTATAATGGAGAAAAAGAAAACATGCATGGAGTGGTATACACATGAAGAGAACATATGTCATTAATGATGATTTAGCATAGCTCTTCAGCTAGAAAATTTTCAAAAACATTTTGTATTGAACAAATTTCAAGAGCCATTCTTATGAAATTTGTTACAGACTCTTTGAAATTTCAGAAGTTTTGCTATAGTTTTGGGTGTCAGAAATGCAGCAATGAAGGCAGTCCTTTTTAAAAAAGAAATTTTCACATATTCCTGCATTTGAAATGATCCCTTGTCAGTCAGATTTATGATTCAATAACAATGTCAATATTAAAAAAGCGGTGCAACTTGATTGTTTTCACAGGCAAAATAATTTTATGAGGGGTTGGTTCCTTGCTGTTACAGATATCTTAGTAGATGGAATCTAAGATGAAAAGTAGTTTTAAGGCATGACTCTTGTTATAATAATAAAATCATTTAAAAATAAACCACTATTATTTATTAATAGCCTTAACAGTACTTACTTCCCAGCTGTGTCTTGTAACTACCAAAAGGGCTCAGATTTTGCAAAACATTGTCTAAATGTAGCATCAGTTACAATCCCTCCTAATTCATTACACCACTTCATGTAAACATTTATGAACAAACGTAGTTAAATGTATTCTATTAGATATTTTGTGAAAAGCTTAACTAACACAAAAGTGTAAATTTGTAGAAAAAATTACATTTTAATTTTACATGGATTCATGTATGTACTTAACCTTCTACACAATTTGTACACTTCACTGCATTCATCTAGTTTTTAATATGTGTGGTACTGCAGACA
>JAAAKQ030467671.1:6382-16994 GCA_010016005.3 Zanna intricata | reverse complement strand
ATTTTATGGATTTTGTATTTAAAAGTAAAAAAAAGGATGTTTATAATGGAATTTTGTTTGTTTAGTCAGTTTTACATGATTGCAAAACTATGCATTTTGAACTGTGTTTGTTAGTATTTTGTACTGGTGTGTGCTGTTTTTTGCAACCTTTATACAAATAAGTATTTTTAATGAACAATTTTTCAAAAATATTTTATTGGCAATTCAACCAAGCAATTTGAATCTGACTTAGCTTTCTCTCTCTAAATCAAACTTCTTCAGCAACTGATTTGGAGTGAAAGCTAATTTAGAAACTTGGTTAAAGGTTTTAAAATATTTACCTTAGAAGAACGTATGCCCAAAATTTAAACTTTAAAGATTTTTTTTTAATCAAATTTGATGGCTTTGTTGTGGTTTAAAAATTTTATGTTTCTAATCTTTTCCAGTGATTTTTTTTTTTTTTAAATTTATTGCTTTGACAAAGACAGTCACATTTGTAATATAAATTATCATATTCTGTTTTGTGATTTTCTAATTTTATTAAACTTTGTTATTAGATGTGTAATTATGTTAATTCTATGAAATATTGATGAAAACTTTTCTAAAAATCAATTGAAAATTTTTTTTGGATCAGAGACATCTATTGTATGTTTTTTCATCATTAAAAACCTTTCTTTTGTTGTAAAAATTTGATAAGAGGTGATGGTACATATTACCATTTGTTCCTAATCACCATTATTTACTTTACAGTATGCAGTACGCTTTGATTAATTTTAATCAAAAAAGGAGTAAGTTGTAAATAGATGATATTTCTTTACTTCCATATTATAACATCCAGTTAGTAAGTATTAAAATAATGACAGTTGTTAATAATTTCTGCCAAATTATATCTACAATTTTAATATTAGAACTCCAAACTTCACAGTAACATTCATTTACATAAATAATTTTCTATGGCTTATTAAGTTTCGAGTTATGAATTCATTAATCAGCACAGCATTTATAGGTGTTTGAAAATGAACTAGTTGAAATATTTTGCATTTTATAAATATTGCAGTCCATTTTATTTGAGAAAAAATGTAGATTAAAATCTTTTTTTTAAGGGGAAATTTTTTAAATTAATACTACATGCCTCATCATTTGATCTTTTATCAGATTAATGTTACTTTTTTAATTTGAGCAGTGGCAACAGATACTACTATCATTTGTCAGTAAAAACAAAAGTCAACAGCACACAGTGTTTTTAATATGTGTGATATGCAGAAACCAGTTCATTGAATGTGGCTTTGGCTGTTTGCATTTTATCTTTCTTAACACTACTCAATTTCAGTTTACAGGCTCATGTGGAACCATCAGGTTATAAGGAAGTCCACTTTACCATCTTGAGGGCTAATTAATGTTGGGATTTTATGTTAAGTATTTTAGTTTTCTTCAGAGGTGATTCATTCTAGTTACTCTTCTTAGATTCATGCTTGTATTTTGTTATTTTTGCTTATTTTTATAAATAAAATAATAAAAATTATATCATCAAATAATGTAGAGTACAGTTTGTGTTTTAGGTGTGTTTAATGTAGAAGGTGTCCAGGCTAAAGGTATCCAAAAGTAACAGCTTATATTAAGAGAACCAGTTAATATAATTTAATAATTCTCTTTTTAATAAACAATAACTCACCAAGTTTTAATTTACGTAGTCAAGTTCAATGTGTACATCTTTTGTAGTCTGCAGATAACTAGATATCTGCTGATTCATACATTGTGCAAAAAGATGCACACATTAAACTGGAGTAACCTACAATCCAAGTCTTTCTATGTGTTTTGGTGGATCTGCGGCATATTAGGCCAATATCTTTTAACAATTTTCTTTTCTGTTTTAAATTATCCAAATCTTGAATTTCTCAAAACATAAGTTTTAATAAATACACAAGCAAAAAAGTTTTAAGGAGTGATATCTGGAGATCTAGATGACTATGCAGTTGGACCTCCTCATTCGATCCAACAGCTGGGGAAAGTTTTGTTCAAGAAAATTGTAAAATCTTGATGAAAGTGTGATGGAGCACCATTTTGTTGGAAACTGAAGACTGGGTAATATGAGGAACAGCAAAATTCCCAAGCATGTTGAGATACGTGTGTCCTGGACTCCATGAAACAAAAAAATGGATCGATGACCCTATTTTTATGCAGCCTAACCAGATACTGACTTCTGGTGTGTCCCTTTCATTTTCAATTACTGAATGGGGGTTTTCAGTACCTGAAATTCAATTACTGTATCTGTTAACTTTCTCCACAACTGTAATGGTTACCTCATCACTAAATAACAATGTATCATGATAATTAGGATTGTTTTTCAGTACATTACCTTGTAGCAAACTGGTACCTGGTAGGCAATGATCATTTGGTTTAATTTGATGAAGTAATTGTAACGTATATGCTAGTTAACAGAGTCCATGAGCAATATCTGGAACAGTGGAATGAGGGATTTGCAGTTTGTATCTAGCCCACCTAATTGACTTTCCAGGACTGGCAGTGAATGAATCTCATACACAATCCACGTCTTGTCACTAACTGAAACTTTTCAATGATTCCAGTTTGTGAAACCAAGTCTCCAGTTTCTTTAAAGTTGTATCCCACTGGCAAATAGACTTGGATGTAGGATTGATAATTGATATTCCATTAAGTTCATGCATGCAGTTGAACACACGTAGCTGATTGAATCTTTGCTGACCAAAGCACATATTGGACTTTCTGCTGTGGAGACCACTTCTTAACTGAGTACAATTGCATTCTGAGCCTGCATATTCATATTCTGCTGACCTTGATAGTATACAGAACGAATGTTTGAGATATTTCCTTTCAGTTGAGCATACGTTTAACAGATTATGACTACTGGTTTTTTAAATATAGGCCATTACTTTTGGATATGTTTAGACCAGACACCCTATATTTTTGATTAGTAGTTTTCTGAAAATTTAATTATGCATATAATAGGAAGGAATATGATACTTGGGTTTTTCTGATTAATATCTCAGCTCCAGGTTAGGCTTATTATTCAGCCAGCAAATATTCCTAGACAGATAGATCCTCCTACATTCTAAGACAGATGAGATCAGCTCATCTGGTTATTCCATAACACAGATCAAATGGCGATTATAACTTCCAACCAAACATCTCAGAAAAGAACGGATCAAGGTTCAATAAAATTAATAATGAAAATGACCTTCCTCCAAATGGACTGCAAAACAAGATAAACCCATCCAAAAGAAGACTTCGTGACCCCTCCTAGTAATTATTGTTTATTTTTAATATTCTTAATTATCCACCAATTACCAAAAAGGTAACCAAAGGTGGTATTGGTTACCTTTGAAGTAATTAGTAAGAATGGCTTTAGTTTTGACATTTAGTATGTTTGTGTTAAAAAGGTAACCAAACAAAGGTTACCTTTTTAACCACTTAATAATTATTCTTGATTATCTCATATTACCTTATATTGGTACGACCAGTACCAGTTATCACCAATATTCCTCTGGTAATAGATGTCATTATCTGGGATAGGAAAAGCATGGCACTTATGGATAAATTGTTTTTCTTTGAGAAATTTTTAAAATCCATTATTTTTCCTTAAGAAATATTGCTAATTGTGTAAAATTGAAAAACAGAAGTAAACTTTTTTTTTAGCTGTACTCTACTGGAGGTTTTTTCTAAATAAATTAATATTTTATTCTTTTTCTCAATCTATTTATAATTTTGATTTATTTTAACGCTGTGTTTAGTTATCTTGTAAATAGGTGAATTGTGAAATTATTTACTTTTAATAAATATGGGTATATATAATTAGAGGTGTAGAATCTTGTATTTAAGCCTTCATATATATTGTGTAGCTTTAGCAATAACATAATGATATTATTCAATAACTACTATTTTGATATTTTATACTAAGTATGCTTTACTTATAGAGTAATTATACTTATTGTTTAGTGTATTATGAATTATTTAATGTTGTTAAAGTGTATTGAAAAAATATAATTTATAAGCTAATTTAAAAAAGTACTTAATTAACTTAGATATGTCATTAAATTACTAAGCAGGCTTGTAAATAAGTAATATTTTTTTCAGTTTCTAGCTTTGGCTGTTTTGAAGTTAATGTAAAGTTAATTATTTTACAAAAATTCAGCTGATTAAATTCTCTTTTTTTTAAATGGATAAATAATGGATTGCTTACTTTTATTAACAGTTTCTTATTCTTTACTGATAATTCAACTTTGTTTCTCTCTCTTTTATTTTTTTAATATATTTTTTATTGTTGCATGTTCAAGATAAAAACTAATTTGTAGCTTGAATTAATCTAAATTTCTTTGTGTAAAATAATTTTATATTTAGTTTAGAAGATATAAATCTGTAATTATTATAATGTTTATTAACCACATTTATAAATATTGTCATTGTTGGAGAAGTAGTGTGTATTGGCCTTCTATCTGTTTTCATATTTTGATCAGGCTTGATCACTTTTAATGTGCATTAAAACTTTCCACACTCTATTCCCATGTGCACCAACTTTAAACAAAAGTAAAAAACAAAAGTTGTGAAAAGGTGAAAAACAAAAGTGTTTACTTATAATTTTCTAAACGTATTCAAAATTGCAGCCAAGTCAATTTTTAAATTAACAATGCATATAATATTTATCATTTAAAATGATAAACATTTGTTTAAATATTATAGTTGTTGAAATTGACGAATTCAAAACGGTTGTTCAAGTAGTACAAGTTTTGGTGAAAATTTGAAAAAATGATTTTGTGTTTTTTGGGAAAAGGGCAGTTTATTATAGATTCCACATTTATAATATTTCCATTGTTTTCTTTTTTTAAATGCTGAATTTAGATACTGGAATTTTGATAAATTTGTGGAAATATTTCCATTCCATCACTTTCGTCTATTTTCATGGAAAAGAGCATAATGTGATTTGGAGTCTGAGAAAAGATGTGTAATTTTTTTTTTTTTTTTAATTTTATATAGGGATAAATAACATAGCGGAATAAGGGTGAACTATTTTTTATTATAATAAATTTTAAAAATGTGCTTTCTAAGAACATGGAAGAAATATCATTCTAGAATATTTTTTTGGAGTTGTGTATGTCTGATAGTTATTGATATTTACATATTTAAGTGATTAGTAAGAATGGCTTTAGTTTTGACATTTAGTATGTTTGTTCATTGTTTGTTGTATTTGTTCATTTTAAATATTAAAAAAAAAACGTATTGCAGAAAAGTATTTTATGGAAAAAAACAGCAATGATATATTATTAGTCCTCTTACTAAAGATGTTTCCTAACCATATCATAAGTGCCATTAATAAAACTGCCAATCTACAACATCACTGACAAAACAGCTGCAGTTATTCTCAAAAGATTCTGTGGAAGCTTATCTCCTACCATTTAGAAAGTAAATTATTTTTAAGAAAATAATAATCTCGCTAACTTTTATATAACATTTTGTAATTGGTTTAAATCAACCTATAACATGTTTAAATATCATGTTAGTTTGTGTTTGTTTATAGGTATATTAATCAAGATTTGAACTCTAGTAGTATGGTGTGATTTATGGAATTACAATATTTTTTTTTATTTGATGATAATTGTACAGGCTACAGTAAAAAAAAATTATTCTTATAGTTCAGTAGATACATTTGGAAAATTTAAGGACTTAAAGAGGAAAATTTAAGGAGGATTTAATTGATTAATCAGTTTATTTATTAGATAATATTTATTCTGTATTACTATAATGTTGACTATTTTTCTTGTCTGCTGATTTATTTCTATACTATTGTTAATAATGTCATCGATAATCATGCCAACCTGATATCATGAATTACATTACTGAAATTATTGGTAGATAATCTTGGTAGCATGTCGTCGTCTGTTGTAAGTTTCTACATATGAAAAGCTTGTTTTTTTTTTTTTTTTTTAGGTGAACTGTAATTTTTAATGATGTATACTGTACTACTGACCAAATAAAAATATTTTTAAAATGTCATTTTTAAATTTGGAAACATCTCTTGTTTACTAAATTTTAATAATTTTTAACTGTGTTTATTAATATTATGAAATTAAATTGATTAATTTATCTAAATTATTACTAACAGTTAATTTTTTGTTGTTATTATTGTTAATATATTTGGTTAAATAATGTTGGGAATTCTTTGATATTGCATATGATTTATAGTGTTTTGATAATAATAATATTATTACTATTTCTTTATTCTTCTATATTGTATATTAATGTTAATGAAAGTAATCATTTCCTGTTTTTAATTAATATATTAGCTTACTTAGAGTGGTAGTTTTAGTTTATCAGCATTAACTAATTTTAATTTTATGTTTTTAAAAGTCTATTATTTAAAATTAGAAATTTTTATTTTCCATTATAGAAGAATAAACAATAATCTAATGAAGTAAATTTCAATTTATTATATATTTAAAAAATATATATTTTATATAATCATATAATTAAATTTTATTATGATTCATTTTGAATTATGATATTTTTCCAGTTTATATATTTGCTTTTTAAGTTTCTCTAATTGGTTATTTGTCTATTTTTTTTTTTTAATATACTTTAAGAAAGAGACTTTGTCTTTTTGTAAAGTTTTTTTTTTATAGTTTAAAAAAGTCTGCTTGCTTGTTATGTTTTGTCATATACCTACCTTACACTCCTAAATTATTCTCCTTAAAATTATAATTCATTTTGTTACCTTGTTTCTTCCTTACCCTGCCCCTGTTAAATTTTATTTTTGTCTGTGACTCAAGTGATCCTTGTTGACTTCGAGATATTACAGTCATCAAAGGTTTGGAGGAAATTATTCTAACATATATTACTATTCAGTAATTATCAGTGCTACTGCAACTTGATATTATCCTTTCGTTTTTATGTAGTTTAAAATTTGATAAAATATCCAATGTTTTTCTGAATACTGCAATTGCTGTTTTTGTATTAGTTCAATATTCAAATAATTGTTTGAGAAAAGCTTTTTGACAAGTCTCCGACACCAGTGATTCTAAATTCTTGTCTGTCAGTTGCCATTTTTTGAAATCATCCAATAATTTTATTACCATTCTGTTGAAATGAATTAGAATATTTTTTTTTAATAATAATTTCATCATCAGAAGTGTAATTTTTTTTATTTATAAATGTTGGTTATTACTGTTATTATTAAGCTTGCTTTAGATGCTAAAAACAGTTTGGATTCTGATGTTAAATTTTCATAGTATTTGTTACTGTTTCCTGTGTATTGAAAAAAATACTGAATCTGTCAGTTGCTCTTATCCAATCACAAGCCTGAGATGCTTTCGCTAAATAAACTAAAAAAGTATTTTGAATACCTTTCTTTTCCAGTAAAAATTTCAATAAAATGTGAATTATTTTTATAGTTTTTTTTGACAGCGAGTGTTTTCGATATGTTTATAAGTACTATACTACTTTTTTGTTAAGTCAGTCAGTTGATATGGTTTGTGTAAAATCAGTTATTGACTTGAGAGATAATTAATTTGAACAGTGAATCAACATCTTCTGGTTTATTAATTAATTTTTTCTCTTGAAATTTTAGTTTAATTTATTTTATTTGTGTTCGTGTATGTGTGTGTGTGTGTGCGTGTGCGCGCGCACGCGTTTTGCCAATAATGAAAAAGGTAGTTAACCTGACATGAGATACAAGTCCCAAAAAAGTCTCTCTTTAAAAACAAAAAAAAAAAAACAATCTTTAAAGTAATGAAAACTTCATGTCTTATTAATGAAGTGGTTTCTTATTGGCTTCTGATCATACTGTTGTATATCGTCATGCCATGCATACGAAATGCAGATGTTCAGTTCTGCAAGAGAAACTTTTTTCTATATTTATTACATGGACTAGTTATACTGAACCATCATTACTGTTAAAGAAAGAAATTTTGAATAGTGACCCTTGTACATCAGATACTTCATTTAAGTCACATTTATGGAAAAACTGTGGCAGGTAACTTAAAGCAACAAATTAATGTATTCTGTAGTTTAAGAAATGATACTTTACATACATTGCCTGTACTCAATAGAGAATTTGGTTTTTAATGCAATATATTTACCTTCAAATACAGTTAAGGAAAATGTTGGATATTTGTAGTCAATATTGTATTTACAAGATATTTTTGCACCATAATTTTTGTATTCTGGGCTGAAGTAAGTGAAACATGTAATTGTAAATGTGTGTTTGGACATAGCAGAGCTCAACTTATTATTTATAATATTTTTTCCTATAAACACATTAAAATACATGTTTTATATTAGCAAAATTAAAAATTAAATTTACCTCCTTTATATTAAAATAAATAATTATTAATGTAAAAGTATATAATCATAGCATTTACAAAAATTATGTATAGTAGGTCACGTATATATGCTAATTTATAAAAAAAAATTAAAATAAATTATTTAAAATATTATAAATCAGTCATTTGGTTTCATTAATATTGTTGTGACAATATTAAATATTGTGTTGCATAATCAGTGCCCAAGATAGCCAAAACGAAATTCATACTATCTTACAGCAATTTTTCAGAACAAAGTTCATGATAAATTACCAGCAGGGCTGCCTGTGACTGATAAAAGCAGTTAGAAAATATAGATTGTGTCTGCATAAAAAGAAAAATTTTGGACATTTTCTCATCTCAGATAAGTTAATTTTGTTTGTTGATTGCCAAAAAGTTATCATTTTTGATACCTATGTAATTCTCCAGGTGAATCAATTAGTTCTTAAAGTCTAGAGTAATAAATTTCACAACTGACTGATAGGAAGATCTTTGCATAAATTGTTGAAAATGGTTAGTTAGTTTAAGTTTTGCATAAAGATTTTTGTGTGTGCATGCAACAATTTGTTTACAAAGAAGATGGTTTTTTTAATTACCTAATTTTTTTGGTGACGAGCGTACATTGCACATTGGTGGAAAATTCAGTAGCCATGCCATATGGAGATTGTCAACAGGCCCTAGAAAAACTGCAAGATGTACTCATTTCACCTAATGTGAATGTGTTTTCTGCTATTTCCTGTGAAAAGTATATGGATGAACCAAGAAGTCCAGACTTAACATAAAATGTCCACACTTCTATAAAATTTCACAAAAAATAATCTAAGTTTTTTCTTCTTGCCCTTCTTTTTGGGTAGGAGATTTAAAGCAGCATATCACAAACATTGTTGTGAATGTTTAGCAGGATATGCTTTCATGTGTTTTGTGGATTGTACTACCATGTTACTCATGGTACACACACAGAACACTTAGTGATACAAACTGAAGAGATTTCCTTTAAAACCGTGTAACTAATAATACTGTAATCTACGTTTTAATGCAACTGCCTGTTCAAAAAGCAGCTCACTAACATCCCTGTACTGTTTGTTAGGTGCAAAGTGGTAAATTTTCCAAACAATGATTTTTAAATACATTATAAGTGAAGATGCTTAACACAAACCATATCAACTGTTCTTAAAAAAAATTAAAATAAGTTAACTTTCCAGTAATTAAAAAAAGACTAACTTTTCAGTAACCTTTCAATATGTCAGATATCTGAATTTGAATCTGCGCAGATTTGTTTTGATTAGCTAATTAAAGTCCATACTTACATTTTCTTGATTAAAATTGTTGGTCGAGAAGCTGTTCTGAATTACAGTCCAGTTTAAAATTAGAGCTGCTTAATTTGTCTGGTCTTCCATGTCTTCATTTTTTTTTTCATTGATGGTGTCTCTAAAAAAATTTTGTACTGCTAATACAAAAGATTATTAGTTGGATGTTATTTTTCATTGTTCTGAATGATCAGTGGAGTATTATTATGATTGACATTTTACGTACTAAATTTTTCCTATTGATTTTGTTCAGTATTGACATGTAGCTTATTTCAGTGTCATTTTGAAGTTGACAACTCAGTTTCATTAAGAAAATTGCAGTATAAAACTTTTGGGGAGAAAATGTGAGTAATTCCTTTCTTATGTTTCTCTGTTGCTTTTAGTAGGAGCTTTTATGAGTAAACAAAATCTTGATAAAATTTATAATTTAAATTTCCTTTTCCATTTTACTCCTAAAAATACAGTTTTCATATCCCATCCATCCTAATAATGAATGTTTCCCGTCACTCCATATCCTGATTTTGCAGTAATTTTTTTATTGCAATTAGTCTGTGTTGTCACTGCTAATATTTGTTTGTGGCGTGGCAGCAGGAGGGCGGTCTGAATTCAACTGAATCTATGACTCGGGCGCTGATAAGTGACGATGCGATTGCCCGACAAAACAACGCAGGACCCGTGCAGCTTGGGTATGTATACCCATTTACTAACAGCCAATAAAACATTTTTCACTTACATTTTTTTCATTTTTTTTCCCAAGTACAAAAAATATTTCTACGCGTTAAATTTTTTAAAATTATTTAACATGTAACTGGATTTCTTTTTAAAATTCCTTCCGTTTGTATTAAAACAATTGATATTTCTTTCTAAAAATTTTAATAACTATACATCAACAAATTTTAACAACCTAGATGAAGCACCTAGTAGAAGGAGTTTGAATTTTTTTTAATTGTTATGATTACAAATCTAAAACGTGAGATTTTTTATGGATGATTGTAATCA
>JAAAKQ030467660.1:0-24052 GCA_010016005.3 Zanna intricata | reverse complement strand
ATTAATACGTTTGAATTTTAATTTCCTGTTCGATTCTGATTTTGAGTTTAAATTATATACAAGATTTAAGGGTTTTTTCAGGAGATGCTCTGATCCATCTTGTAAATCTTTACGTACTGCTAAAAGATTATGTTAAGAAATTTAATCCAAACAGCAAATCTAAAACCATTGCGGCGTTATCCAAAGGAGAAAGCGAATTTGAAAATAAAACAGGTCCCGTAACTATTCCAGAAATATAAAAGAACTCAACTTCACATATCTCATCTATTCTGGTAGCAGTGGATTTTACTTTCTTTCAAGTATTTCAAACAACATTAATATTGGATCCATTTCATCAAAACCATTAACCTAGAATAGTTCCGATGATGAATCAGTATATTCATTTCCTGTTGATACTCTGGCAGTTAAAGTTTGTATTCTAAATATAAAGAGTAAATATTCCACGGTTATTGGTAATAGCCTTGCTAATAATTTAAAAGAAGTCGTATAACAATAGTTAGTTATCCCCTTCCAAAATTAATTATGATTCTTTCAGCCACAGAGTATTGCATAGCTGCCTTTAACAGTTCTGTTAAGGAGAGTAATAACCCTCCTTAAGAAAGGTTCGGCATTTGATTTACAAAATTATAGGTCAATTTTGTTATTGTTCGTATTTCTAATTTTGTTAAGTTCGTAATTGAAAAAGTTATGAAAAATCAACTTTTAATTTTTCTTGAAAAGCATACCGTATTAACAACTTTCAGCACGGTTTTATGAAAAAATTGTCTTCTGATTGAAATTTAAAAATTTCAAATTCTATAGATAATAAAAGATTTCATTTTCAGTTTTTTGCGACCTCAGTAAAGACTTCGATTAATTTTCACATTTTTTCATTAAAAAAAAAAAAATGTAGTTCTTACAATATCATACGAGCTGCTTACAATTGGTGAAACTTATACATTACTTACCTAAAAAAGTGGTTAAAATTTCATATTTTGATAAGAATGTGTATAAAATTTAAGTCTACGCTTCAAGATGTAGATCCCCGATTGTTTCAATAGAGTTCTCGATCCCTTGCTTGATTTTTTATAGTTTATTAATGATCTGCCCAAAAATCTTGAGTCATTCATTGCAATCTTTGCAGTCAACATAAATTAATCTATATTTGAAGATAATTATTTTTTTTTTAAATATAACATTTTTCGTTAGCAGCTGAAAAGATTATTCACTGGAAGGATTCTAACCATCAGCTAACTTTAAATGTGGATAAAACCGTTGCATTGTGTTTTACAAGTGGCCATAACATTTCTGATCGAAGTCATCACACACATAATTTCTAAACATGATAACAGTAGTATTTTTTTTTTATTTATTTTTTTTTTGTATGTAAAAAATTTCTGGACATGTTGTTAGACGGCAAATACTAGTGGGATCAGATTGTTTTTACTACAGACAAAATCAAACCGCATTGTCTTGTTCTGAAGCGCTGCCTTAATAAAAAGCTAAGCTTATCATCATTATTAATTATTTATTGACTATGTGTATGTTGTGTAAAATATGTCATCTCATGAGGCGCGCTCAAACATTCTGAATGAGTTTTTAAGCTACAATCTTGGGCCCATAAGGATGAATCGTGTAAACATTTATTTAGAAAATTAGATATATTAACTAATTTTTGTGTTTATATTTATGGATGTGCAGTATTTTCTAAAAACAATAGTTACTTAAAAGGCGAACCTACGCCCCTTCACGAAAATGTTACTTTTATTTTAACCTCCAGGACCCTCGTTAGGTATTGTTTCAGAGGATGAGATGAATGACAATTTTTATAGCGTGAGAAAATGCCATGCCCGACCAAGATTCAAATCCGGGTCCTCCGGAAGAAAGGCTGAGACCACTCGCACCAAGGAGGCCGGCACGAAAATGTTACTTGGTGGTTTATATTTCATTACACATGATTTTTAACTAAGTAAGTATTTTGTACATTTTTTTTCTATAGTGAGCATATATATTTTTGGTATGACATACAAATATATGTCATTTGGTTTTTTAACATTTAAATGCTCAAAATTATTCTGTTTTTAAAATGTGCTTAAATTTGGAGCAGTAGCTAAGATGAGGCAATGTGATGTGAAGTTATATATTTTTGCTGTAAAATATGTATAATAAGTACTTTATAATACTTTTCAGATGATAATTATTCTTGAAATAATATGATAATGAAATGTTAATTGTTAATATGCAAGCATTCTGGTTTTTTTTTTTTTTTTGTGGTTTATGAATGACGATAAATTAATTACGATTAAATTGATTATCATGAAATAAAAAATAGTAGACTAAAACTCTTTCATAGTATTTTTGTAAGGGAAGTATGTTCAGTATCGTAAGTAACGGAGAAAATTCATCATATGGTTAGGTAACTCGTAAGTAACCCCTGAGGATGACAGCCGGCCACCGCGGCGCGAGTGGTAGCGTCTCGGCCTTTCATTCGGAGGTCCCGAGTTTGAATCGCGGTCAGTCATTTTTCACGCACGCTACAATTCATTCACCTCATCCTCTGAAGATATACCTTAACGATGGTTCCGGAGGTTAAAAAAAAAAAAGATATGAAGATGACAACTTTTCTTAAGGATAATAAGACTCATGTTCTGGGCTTACTTGAGAAGGTGGCTAGTAAAGAAAAGTAAAATCAACATTCTTAGAGAAATTTAATTTAAATAACCTATCAAGTTGGTTTAGAGGTAGACTCATCTTACCAATCAACTGATTTTGAAGTCGAGAGTTATTTGGTTCAAATCCTGATAAAGACAGTTCCTTTTAATTAGTTTTAAATACTAGATAGTGGATACTGTTATTCTTTGCTATTTGGTTTTCACACGTCTCAGGAATGGTCAACCTCTCTCTCTTTATCTGTTTAGACTGCGGAACTACCATAAGATATTACTTCAGAGTATGAATGTGAATGAAGTGTAGTCTTGTACAATCTCAGGTAGACCACTCCTGAGAAGTGTGGTTAATTGAAACCCAACCACCAAAGAACACCGGTATCCAAGATCTAGTACATTGATCTAGTGCCCACCGGGCTGGTCTAGTGGTTAACGCGACATCGCAAATCAGCTGATTTCGATGTCAAGAGTTCTACTGTTCAAATCATAGTAAAGGTAGGAATGATCAAGCTGGGTTTGTTTAAGACTACATGTTTAGTGGTACAGTTACTAATGAGATTATTAAAAAAATAATTGTAATAATGAAAACATTTTCCAATTTTATTTAAATTTAGGTGTAAACATAGTAATTCCTTTTGAATCTTAACCTAAGCATACTGCATACTCCAGTAACAGCATGTTGCATATTACACATTAAGATATGTACACTTGAAAATGTACATGAATTTTTTCTGATATGCTATGAAGTATTGAACTTAAAAGAGCCCCTATTACTTAGTTTAGTCTATAATTTTTTATTAGTAAATACTTAGATAATAATTTATAGAAGGTGTTGAAAATGATGTCCATCAAATTCTAAACATATGACAATGTTCCTGGCTTGTTAATTGTATCTTGTCTATTTCCTTGGTGTCATTGGTAATATTTGTCTTCAATTCCTGCATGGTATGTGGATTACTCCTATAAATAATTTCTTTTAAGAAACCCCTTAGAAAGAAGTATGGACTAGTCAAGTCAGGAGATCATAGTAACCACAATCGTTTGGAAATGGTTCTTCCATCGAAAAAATCCTGTAGCATCTCCATAGTAGAGCGAACTGTATGGCAAGTAACGCTGACCTGTTGCAACCAGCAGCCATATTCATCCTGTTAAAGTAAGGCTGTGAACTGTCGGATAATTTTTTGGTAGATGGCAGCATCCACAGTTTAAAACAAAAACAAAATATTAACAAGTGTTCTATTATTCATCATCCTGAAACCGCTTGGCATACACTTTTTTATGGCAAGTGGTGCTGTCCTGTTGCAACCAGCAGTCATGCACATCATCCTCTTGCAGTATGCTGTGGACTGTTAGATAATTTCATGGTAGACAGAAGCATCCACAATGTTTTTTAAAAGAAAAGTGTCCTACTATTCATTGTTCTGAAACTGCACACCATACATCTATTTTTTGTGAGTGTACGGGAATTTCAAAGAAAGTGTGCAGGTTTTCAGTACCTGTATCCGGATCTGGTAATTATGACTATTAAGATACCCACCCAGATAAAAACCATGCTTTATCTGTGAAGAAACTTGATCTAAAGTGCCAGTGTTGCCTCTAATGAAGTTCTTGAACTATTGACAGTATTGAACCTTTTTAGCATAATCAACATTAGTTAGCTAATGGAAAACCTGCATTAGATATGGATAACATTTCAGCATTCTTCTCTCTGCAGTATGAGGTGAACCTAGTGAAATGTTCTTTTCCAGCGTATTCTCTGAGAATATCTATGAGGAGATCTTGTACTGCTGCTTTAATGTTCTATATGAGCTGCATCATTAAAACTGACATGTGTTGGGCAGTTTTTCTGTCAAACACGAACCTATTTCATAAAATTTTTTAACTCTTCTGAATAATGTTTTTCACTGGTGCTTCTTTTTCAACTTTCTCCTTTAACTTAGCCAACACACAACATGAGATTTTGTCTCTAAATAAGTTTCCATCATAAATATATGTTCTTCAGCAGTTAACTGCATTTTAACAGACAACACACAATTTCACAACTTTGTTCAAAGCCATTGCTGAACACAGATTGGCAATTCTCAAATGTGCAGGCAATAAAGAGTCCTCTCCACTGCATCTCCAGTCATACCAACATCTTCTACATTATTTTACCCATCTCACAACCAATGAAAGCATTTTACAAAAATATGCATTAAGTATAAACTACTGAGTGATGGGGCCTCTTTTAAGTTAAAAGCTCTTTAAAAATTAATTTTATGTAGGTTAATATGATTGTCTAATTTTTTATAGATTTTTATGGATAAAATGCAACTTCTTAAATAATTGTATTCAACATATTTTTATAATAAAAAAACACACATTGTTATATATTTTTAGTGATTTTAAAGTACAAACTTTCAGAAATAATGAAATTTGGGTATTTTAAAGAATTAGGGTTTCTTTTCTTAAATTATTTTTCTGTAATGTTTATGGAATTTAAAATTAAATTTATTTCAATTTATATGTCCTTATTTTATCTGTAATTACATCAGTTAAGAACTGCAGTAAAAAAAAGAAAACAAAAATTGCAATAATTTCATTAAACCGTTTTTTAAGGTTTTTTTCGTTAGAGCTTTAGTTATTAGCTTATTTTTAAAAGACTAATATGGGAAATACAAAAAAGGGAAATTAAAGTATACAAAAACTTAAAATGTCATAATTCAACTGTCATAATTCAACTATTTTTTATCATTAACCAGACATAAAGCCAAATTGCAGAGAATTTTGTGAGTTATGAAGAAAATCTTATATTTTTAGAAAAACTCAATAGTTTTTGTGATATTGTAAAAAAACATCTTACTTCTCTTTCCTTTTTTAAGTATTAATAGGTCACTTTCTTCAGGACTGTTCAGAATTTTGATGTGTAAAAATAAAAATGCCAGAATAGTCAATGGATGGTATTTTCTTATCTAATATCTCTTTTTTGCTCTTTGTTTAGTCTTGTCATCTCTTTAGCAGTAGATTGTCCTTTTCTCACTAATAACTCTTTTTTTTATCTTTGATTAATTTCTCTCCATTATTTGTTTGGGCTCTTGACTAAATAATCACAAGGTTTATACTAAAGGACATAACTACTTAAAATTACTACACCCTTGGTAACTGGGTAGTTTGTTGGGGGCAGTTCTGCAGGTAGACACATCAAAAGTAGTGTTAAATTTTATAGCTATTTAAAGTTATTGTTTCATGAGCTTTTTTTCATATTTGTTTGTTTTAATTTAAACCATCAAATTTATCATATCACTACAGTTATTATTTTAAGTTTTGGTATAAAACATACTTCTATATAACATAATTGAATAATTACTAATTTGATGAAAAGTCATCTTGTTTTGGTATTTAAGTGATAACTTTTGTGATCATTACATACTTTTTTTAGATACATATAATTTAGTTTTTATTAGCTGATTTGCAATGGATTTATTTTAAACTGAGTTAACATCTTAATGGATTCAACACAAAGTTGAATTCACTTAAATGTTTTCCATTGTCACAAACTGAATATGATTATGATGTTACAATACAGTATATAAATAAAACATATTATAGTTGATAAGAGTTTATGTGAAGTTCTTGGTTAATTTCAAGGATTTTTCTCATTATACGAGTATTTTGTTCTAATTTATTTTTCTACCACATTTGTATGTTTTACCCAAAACAATATTTTATCCTGGGACTGAGGAATTTTTGTTTGTGAATTCTAATTCTCATAAAAGTCTTACCTATTTCAGAGTAGATTCTTATCTACCGAATAACCGATTAAAACATTCATTCTCTTTTGAAAAATACCAAATATTCTTTTTTAAATAAAAAAAATCTAAGATAATTCTATCTTATCTAATATTTTTGTAATTATCATTATTTTTCATTATATATATATATATGTATAAAGAGCCAGAAAGACATTAAATAAATTTTTAATAAATAAATACTTATCCTGATCTGTACTCAAAACACATTATGTAAATTGTGCCATATAAGATAAATTATAAATATTAAAATAAATTATAAGATAACAAGTAGATGTGTTTGAAGCATAAATACATTAAACATAAATAAATTAAATACAAATATTATTACAAAATAATTCAAAAACCATTATTAGAAATTATTTTTTGAACACATATTTATGCACATGTTCAACAAGATGCAGATAGAGAGTTTTTTGTTTTGTTTTAAAGTTTGTTGCAAGAATAATTATCATCTGAAAAGTATTATAAAGTACTTATCATGCATATTTTACAGCAAAAATATATAACTTCACATATAAAATATATAACTTCACGCTGCCTCATCTTAGCTATTGCTCCAAATTTAAGCGCATTTTAAAAACAGAATAATTTTGAGCATTTAAATGTTACAAATACCAAAAATATATATGCTCACTATAGAAAAAAAATGTACAAAATATAAGTTTTTTTTTTTTAAATTTAATGTAGTAAAATGAAATTTATGGCAAATTCACTTAAGATAAAATAATGATGGTGTTCATGATTCCTAAATTACATAAATCAAAAGTAATTTTATAGAAGAAAAAAAAATTTTCAATTATTACATTTCAGTGATTTTATAAACTATAAATATTTTTTTTTTTAATTCAAATGTACTAATGTAGCACAGTAGGCTATCGATAATCTGACACATATCGGGCAGCTCTGTTGTCGGATTACCAGAATTTGTTGGATTATTGTTATTACTCTAATTTCAATGGAATAATCAACAGAAGACGCTATATACTTTAATATGCATTAATTAATTTGAATAACTGATATAAGTTGATTAAGAAAACAACAATAATGCAACTATTTAATTAACAAAGTACAAGTCAATAGTCTTTTCTTTTTTTTTTTTGCTTTAATGGACAGTTGAAAATTATTTGTTCCCAAACGTTTCAATGTTAAAATATCGGCAGCTTAATTTTCTTGAGCCCACTTGATACACATTTTAAACTTACTCAAAACATTTTCGTGACCTATGATACTAATCAATAGCGAAATTGTCATGTGGATGTGTAAATGGATAATTTTGTTCACATATATTACCAGTTGATATGATTACCAGTTAATATATACAGACAATTATCAATTAAATTGAGATATATATATGCACCATGTACCTTTCTTAGAAAATTTAAAAAAAAATTGAATATTTATGGTAGAATTTCATTATTTTTTTTAAATTATATTAAAATACTACACCATCTTATTTCAGGTTGTTACTTTCTGAATATATTGCCCAATTAAGTATCACGCTTCTTTTGAATTATAAAACGATAACATTTGTATTCTGATTTCTAAGACTGCCCACTACCCAGACAACAATTAATTTTGTCCAAACACAAGACAGAGAATTGTCAACACCATTATTTTATCCATTAAATAAAACATAAAAAGATTGTTAACTAATCCGATTCCACTTCGACTTTATCTATAAGATTTTATCTATGTTACGTACATGCATTTATATGTACACAACCGTTTTTTTACAAATATTTAATTTCAATACGTTGAACCATGCATTTCTATACATTTACTAAGTTTTTGACAAATGTAAATTATAAATTGTTTTTTTGGCGAAAAATTAACCTATAAACAGATTCAATTTTATAGTTCTAAAAGCTATGGCGTTGTAATACGATTACTACCCGAAAGTACAGTGTAGGTACTGTACTTTCCTGTTTAAATAATTACATTTTGAAATTTATAATTCATTCTGGTATTATTTGGTTTACGAGTCGAAAAATCTAAAGGCGTATGGCAGCTTTTCATTTTTATTTTTCACCGGAAAGGTAGGATATGGTTAATTTTATATATACAAGTGATGGCAAGTAGCCAAAAATCTTTAATTTTTTTATTATACTTAATTGATAAGAGTTTTTTTTTTGCATTTCTTTTTTTCTTTCCATTGTTTCCAGTACTTTATCATTGTTTTCAAGAGTGCTTGATTCTTCTTTTCTGTAAATTTTCTGAAACTGTTTTTTTTCTTTTCATTTAGTTTTAAATACTTCTATTTTATCTGATATTATATTTTCCCAATTTTTATCTAGTTTTTCTAGGTATTGGTATAATTAGGTCCACCCAGTTTTTGAATAAAATATTGATGGTAAAAGGAATGATTTGATTATCCACAAACATAGATATTTCAATTAGAAATTACTACATACTCTTTTGATAGTATTAAAAAGTGAATGCATTTTATGAGAAATGTAAATAAAAATATTTGATTTAATTTTGGCACTAATGGAACTCCATCTGGACACAGATTCTAGGAGTTTATGAAATGCAGATTATTGTCTAGTCAAATAAGTCATTAAAAAACAAGCCAATATTACTATTATTTTTATAACTATTCACTATTTTTTGACAATAAGTCATTATTTTTGTCTAGTCATAAATGATTTGATCTTACTTTGATCAAACCAAAATCAATATATATAAACCAATTCTGAAGATTGGTTTTTAGTATAACATAATATTTGAAAGCCTCAATGAACCCATAAAAATGTAAAAGTTCAGCTACCAGTCAATTTCTGCTACAGTACAATTTTTTAAAATACTTTGCATTATTCATAAACATTGCTGAATTTTATGGCTGATTCAAAAATACTTAAATACATGAGATCTGTTTACTGGAAAAATTCAGTGGCAATAAGGACTCACAATCTTTTTATTCCACTCAGGTGGTGATCGACATATAAATACTGAATTTTTCCCAAGATTTAAAATTTTTTTGCTAATGATGACAGAAGTGCAAGCAAAATTGCCAGCAAGTTTATTATTAACATCCTGCATATTGTTGTTTATTATTTCTGCTTCAGGAATAACTGAACAACAGTTTCACAAATTACATTGTTATTAATCTCATAAATAATTCTTGAAAATACTACTAATGTTGAAAATACTACAACATTCTGCATCGTCAAGTAATTCATCTGACTCTCTCTTTTCTGTTTTAGCTTCCGGAACTACCATAAGGTTAATTACTTCAGAGGATGAATGAGGATGATATGTATGAATTTGAATGAAGTGTTGTACAATCTTAGATCGACCACTCCTGAGAAGTGTGGTTAATTGAAACCCAACCACCAAAGAACACCGGTAACCACGATCTAGTATTCAAATGCATATAAAAATAACTACCTTTACAAGGGTTTGTACCTTGGAACTGTCGACTTCGAAATCAGCTGATTTGCTATGTCGCGTTAACCCAGTGGTTCTTAATTTTGACGAACCCTGCCGATTTCGGAGGGGGTTCGACCCCGCATTAAACTTTTGTGTAAGAAATGACGAACTCAGATTTCATATTGAATGTGTTACAATTTGTGTAAAAAATACATTTTTTTTTTTATATTTCCAAATTAATCACTAAGTGTCAGTCAGAGTTTCGTGGCACACCGAGCCGATCTCGCGGCATACCCGTTGAGAACCACTGCGTAAACCACTAGACCAGCCCAGTGGGCTATAAGACATTCCCTAAATAACATTGTTTCATTTCTGTTCCTGATTATATTTTCATATAATAAAAAGAGAAATCAAATTTAGAAAAATATTCACACTAATTACGTTATTCATATTTCATAAGACTAAATATATATCTATTAAACTATAGTTGAGCATATCTAAATCAGTAATATTAAGCATAGATGTATTTAATATTAAAAAAAATAAATGGTATAATAGTGGCTATTATGTAACAAAGATTGCAAATAAGTAAGGTACATAATAATATTATTTTGGCCTTGAAAACAGGGTGTGGTATATGTATGCATAAGTATGAATACACACTGTGCTCCCATGCAAACAGCTTTGACCTTTTTATGTTATTATTTATATATTATAGTTGCTTTAATTGTGGTTATTTCTAATGATAATGTAATATCTAATAATAATATTATCAATGGGATTATTTATTGAAGTTTAATTGTTTTTCTTTTTTCCCCTTTTTTGTAATTTATAATTATTTTTATTTTTCCTTAATACATGAAAAATAGTGTACATTTCCAGCGAGCTAAATTCTTAAAATACCGTAGCCCATACAATACTATCCAATACAAACCAGTTTTTGAATTTTTAAAGTTTGCATGTCAGTACCCAGAAATATATTTATTTCTAATGAGTTTTTAAAAATGTTTGTCAATCATAATGAATGCATTATGAATCCCGGTCAGGCGTGGCATTTTTCACACATGCTACAATTCATTCATCTCATCCCTCTGAAGTTATACTTAATTGTGGTTCCGGAGGTTAAACAAAAAAAAAATGAATGCATAAATTTATTTTAAAATATGTTCTATATAATTAATTTTATTTATTTATTATTTGAATTATAAATTAAACAAAAGAGACTGTTGTGCCTGAGTATAAAAATAAAATTTACATAACAATAGTATGATTTACTCCAAAATAAATTTCATTTTTTCTTTTCTTAATTTTAACTGCATTGACTGATATGATTACTAGCCATTAAGAAATGTCAATAGTTCTTAAGTAAAATTTTATTCAATATTGTTCAGCTAAGTGATCAAAGGAAACCAGTTTATTAAACATGGCCTGAGCTCTCAGCACTTATTCTTACTTCAAAATTTTGTTGTAACTTATTTCTAATATCAAGCTAAAATCAACTATAGTTTGTTGACATGTAACTTAGTCAATAAAACTACGCATTCCTTCCATCAACTGTACTTTTATATGAGGCCTATTCAGAAAATAATTAAACTATAACGGTCTTTCTGCTGTTCGGTCATCAAACAAGGAATAAACTTTGCTGCATTTCGATCCATGTTCAATTTTTCAGTCGTGATCTAATTGAGATGCTAATCTCTTCTACAAGTTTTCTGACAGTCAATCGGCGATTTATACACACCAGATGGTTGATTTTCTAAACGTGGGTGTCATCAGTTGAAATTGAAGACCTTCCTGGTCAAGGGTGATCTTCAATTGACTGATAACTATTTTTAAATTGTGAAATCATTCTAACATTTTAAACGACCCAGAGCATCATCTCCATAAGCTGTTTCAAAAGCTGAAATGTTTCTGTGAAGGTTTTCCCCTTTCCTGTAAAATTTTATGCTGTATTGTTACCCCCAAAAATCACACATTACAAAAATCGCTCTTCTGTTTTTTCTCTTTAGCATCCGGAAGTACCGTAAAGTATTACTTAAGAGGATTAATTAGGATGATATGTAAGTATGTAAATGAAGTGTAATGTAAGAAGTATGAATGTAAATGTAGTTGTACAATCTCAGACGTTCATTCCTGAGATATGAGTTCAATTGAAACCCAGCCTCCAAAAAACACCGATATCAACGGTCTAGTATTCAAACCTGTATGAAAGTAATCCTTTACCAGGATTTGAACTTTAGCGCTCTCGAACAAGATTATCTGATTTGCTATGACGAGTTAACCACTAGACCAGCCAGTGGACTTACATTACAAAAATCATTACTGACACTTAAACATGTTGCACTCAAATAACAACACAAGAAAACTAAACGAGATATCAACAATTTAAGAAAATGTAGTTCTAGAGGAGATTATGTGGAGCACAATGCTGCCAACTGCATGGCAGTAAATATCTCTGTTGGCATGCAATTAAAAATGTTCGGTAATTTTGAATATTCCAGTAATGATCTTCTCTTAATAATTTTCACTAACAGTGTGTGCAACTCATTAAGGACTAATCTTCAGATTTTATAATCAAATAATAATTTACTAAAATAGTAATTTTATTTGTATCTAAAGAATATAAATTATCTTTAAAAAAAACTTGATAATAGGCTGGACTTTAAATTAATCCAAATACAAACTGGTACTACAAAGACAAAAAAGTCTTTGATTTTATAAATACAATGATTTTGATAATTCTATAGAAAATTCCTCTGGGGATCTCATTGTGAATGCTTGATATCTTAATATAAAAAAAAAAGTCTTAATATAATTTATTGTTACTATTTATTTTACGGATAATAAATATTATTTATCTATTTATACTATTTATATTTATATTATTTTATGGATGATATTTTTGTCTGAAATCCACTATTTCAGCGAATAAAAACGTAATTAATATATTTACAATAATACTAATAATTTATTACATTAATAGGAAATTAATGAATATAGTTAACTAAGTAAATTACATTAATTAAAACTAATTTCTTTTACTTTTTACAAATCATCGCATTACATTGTTAAATTCAAATGATTGGTATCGATTAAAAATATTGTATCACATTATCTCACATATCAATTTCATCATTTTCATTTTCCTCTGAATTTGTACCATCATTTACATTGCTGTCTAAATTTGCCGTAATTGATTCCCATTCCTGAAAATAATTAATAAATAATATTAATAATTTATTTTAAAGTCGTAAAGAAGACATATATACACGTATTTTATAATTACATTACATTTCATTACAAACTGCCACTTTCAGCTATGCTATCATCAAAAAATCACCTGTATTGTTCCTTTTATGCAATAGAATTTTTCATTCTTGCATAGTAATAATAATACTAACAGTTTCTCAAATTAATAATTTTGAGAAATCTGAATTACACAAGGGAAAATTTTAATTACACAGATGAATTTATTTGAATGATGTAAATATAGAATCATAATTTCATTTCAACTAATCAAATCTCTATATTACTAATAAATCTTAATGTAATTAAATTTTATTTATATTACAGCATATTTAATATCATAGGTAATAAATTAATATAATTGGTAATAAATTTATTTGCAAAGTAAATTCAAGGTTGTCAATATTTTTTTTAATAATTACATTTTTATTTTCCTGTCTATTGGCAGAACAGAGGGAAATCATAGTGATCAGGTAAAATTTTTACAGTTGTTGATGTTTCAAGCAAGACCATAATCTAAAAAAACAAAATGTTATAGAAATTTCCAAAAGGTGGATGTACATATAAATGTATGTGCATGTGTAGGACAGTATTTTCATTAATGTATCTGGATTTGCTTAACATAAATTTTTCAATTATGGTTCAAAAATAATCCTATACTCGGGATCATTAATGAATTAGATTTTGAATAAAATTAAAAATGGGAGTGTGAATTATCACCATTTTTAATTTTTGACTCTTTGTTTTAGAAAATTTAAATTCAGTACAATTAAAGTATTTTTTTCTAAAATTCCAAAATTTTAAATCAATCTAATTTAGGGATGGCAAATATGCAATGTTATTTTAATATAGATTTTCATTACACCTTGAAATCAAGAGGTAAAAAAAGTTAAAATTTGGCACAAATATTTATATATTCATCTACATATATCCAGTTTTAATTGATTTGGGTATCCATTGGACTTCCTTATTCAATTGATTGATTTATATGAAGTGTTCCAATACAATAATATTTTTTTTTTTTAATTTATTAAATAACATGGCACCAAATTGAGCCAACTTAACAAAATAAATAATCATTCCAATAAATAAACCTTTAAGCTCAAGAATTCAATGGGGCTCAGTGGTACCCATATATAAGATATCAATTTTTTTAAACTTTAATTTTCAACATTAAAAATTCAACTGATCTAGTATTAATGGGAAGTTTTCCCATTTACCTATAGGAAACATGATACATTCATTTAATAGGAACATGGAAACTTTTTTAAAAAAGGGGATGATCCCATGGGACCCAACTTATTTTAAAAATTGTTTGAATTCTCTGTAATCTTTGATAATTCCAAGTTGTAAATGTTATTAAAAATTTTATGAGGTAGCTGTTGAGCAAAGGAGCCATGTGACTCATATTTTAACAAAAGAAAAAAATTTGATCATGGGGATCAAATCATATCCTTACTTTTTTACTGAAAATTTTGATATTTTTTGTAATTGTACTTTCTTGCAAAATTCAACATCTTTGATGTTGTATAATGTTTAAAATCCTTGACATATTTGAAATAAAAATCTATCATTTGCAAACCTGGAAAAGTTATTCCTTTGCCAACTTTTTTCCTCAATGTGATTTTCATTATTTTCTCATCTGAATTTTATTTTTGTATAAAACATATTAACCCTAATATAAAACCATAAAGTTTGGTTAATCCTTTTGAAGAACAATACAGTTAAATGCAATTAAGGAAACTTGAGTTCCAAAAGATATTAAGAAGTAAGAGATTAACTTTTACTCAATTTATAAATAACTTCAATATACTTCCAGAAGATAAATAAATAAATGTTTTATTCTGACTGATATTTAAATTCATTACATGGATGAAGCCAGAATTGGGTATAATTAATTATACAATAAAAAATAGATGTACTTCAGTCTATACTAATCATTTAAAATACAAACACATGAAATACTATAAACAAATAAATGAATGAATTAAATATAAAAAATAGCTATAAAATAATTTACAATTTGGAAGATGTATGAAAATTGTTTGAACATATTTTTATATATGTTGAACAGGATGAAAAAAATTTTATGTTTTTTTAAATGTTTTAATTAATTAGTATTATATAAAAATTCAGACAGAGTAACTGTTTATGTAAAAGAAAATCTTTTAATTGAATTTTTAAATAAATTGATCGAAAGATTTTTTAAACTGTTCAGTGATAGTTAAAAATGGCAGTGGAACCATAAAAAGCCCTTCGTGAAAGCCGAAATATTCTATTGAGTTATATGAAAACATTTTGTCTGGCTTGGTAGAGGTGATATGGTTATTTTTTTAAGAATGAGTGGCTATTCTTTTTAGCAAAGATTGCACAACCATAAACATAAGCATAAGCAAATATAAACCAAGAACTATAACGTATTTTAAAACTATAACTTTCAGAATTGTAATGTATTTTTTTTCTCTGTAGTGTTCCAGATGACTAATTGAGGAAGGAACTGTATTACCATTCTGAAAAGATCTTCTAGAAACACATTTTAGGTATTTAAAAAGTGTGTTATAATATCAAAGATAATTACCAAACATGAGTTAACATAAATAAATTTTAACAAAAACAGTTGCCTAGAATTTAAAAAATCGAATGAAAAAATTTCACAATTAAAAAACTACTAATATAATAAAATAAAAACATAAATTATTAATCATACCTTAACAATATCTGATGTAGACTGATCATTACATTTGTGGCAATTCAATCTTGATGTACCATCATCCATTTGATTACAATTACATTCCTGACAGTCAGAAGGGGCTTCAATTTTAGCTACTCTTCTTACCCACACATCCATAAATTTTTTACTGATTCTATCCAAGCTAAATAATGTTCCATCTGTTTCTAAAGCTACTGGAGTACATAAATCCTTAGGAATAGACACCTGTAATTAATTTTAAAATTACTCTTTTCTAAAAAGTAAAACTATATAATAAAAATCATTTTCATTACATAGTGGTTTCTAACTATTCTTCTGACCATGAACAGATTAGGTATTATTCTTCATAATTTATGGAACTTAATGTAATATTTTAGTATTTAACACATTAATGTTTCTGATAATAATCTATCAGTTGTTAAAGATTCTGGAAAATATGTTTGGTGAGTGAAGCAAACATTTTGATTTGCTATAATTTTATTTATTTACTTTTTTTATGAATTGATTTACAAAAGCTTACACGTCAAAGTTGTAATTTTTTATCTTTCTCCTTTATATATATATATATATATACACAAAACATATGTAACCAAAGTTACTTATGAACTTTCCAAAATAGCAAATCTCAGCATAATTATAAATTTACATAAAATGCTTTTGAAGTCCATGGATTAATCATCAGCAGTGCCCGCTCTAAAGGCGGGCAATCTGGAGATTTGTCCAGGATACCAAAAATTTAGTGGCACCATTTTAAATATTGGCAGTAAATACTCAATAGAAAATTTCACTTATTGATTTTTTTCATTAGCTAAAAATTTACAGTGCATAGTGCATATTGTTTATGTCTAAAAGCTAAAAATATTTACACTTTTATTGAAAAATTAATGCAGAATTTGTAAAGAACACTTGTAAGCATTTACCAAAACCTAGAAATTGATAATTTAATAAGAGACAAGGCCACGGGTTTATTAAATTTTATTAAACAATTTAAGTTTTTGAGTTCATTAGTTACTTGTTATAAAATACTAAATTCAATAAATCCCATAAGCAAGTTGATGTAAAAAAAGATTTTAATCTAGCCTCTGCACTTGATCTTTTACAAAACTGCAAAATATTCTTTAAGAATCTTCCATCGGATTCGTCCTTCAATAAAACTATTATTGATGCAAAAGAACTTGCTACTGAAATATAGATGTGTAGGCTAATATTTATCAACAATAACAGAACACCATGTTAGAAGAATAAAAAGGAACTTTTCATGCAAAGCATAAGATGAACTAATAAAAAATTTAAAAAAATATATATATATAAAATAGATTTTTTAAATTTTACTATCGATCAAGCACTAAATGCATTAAATCAACTGCTGTTGATTTTAGTTGTTCAAATCTAGATGCTAGATTTTAAGAATTTAAGAATTAAATTAAGAATACTGCTAACAATATCAAACTGTAGCAAGTGGCGAAAGGAATTTCTCTAAGTTAAAATTAATTAAGAACTTTTTACATTCGACTACTACACAAAACACTATTCACTACCAAAACACTACAAATACACATTACTAAAACTCATAAAACACTACTACACAGAATGGCCAAACCTAATGGTTTGGCCATTTGACAATTGAGCATGATATTGCTGACAAGTAAATTTAAAAGATATAATAAAAGAGTTTGCAGAACAGAAAGTAAGAAAAAAAAGTTTTTTTGTGATTTTAGCATAGTTATTATTGGCATTTTGATTATTTATGCAATAATACACATTTCTAATAGCATTTAAAAATCTATATGGTTAACAATTTGTGGCAAGGTACAGATATTTCTTAATTAATTTCTACTGTTTTGTATTGCTTGATTATCAATGTTATGTTATATGTTTCTTTCTAAATATATGCTTTTATTAAAATTTAAATAAAATTATTTGATTTTTATTAAAAATAAAAAATATGTACCTTTATTTAAAATATATATATATATTTTTTTTTTCTTCATAGGTGGCAATTTGTCTTTTTTCTGGAGCAACATAAGCATTAGAGCAGACGTTCTCATCAGTCATAAACACTATTTTATAAAATAATCACTTATTATCATTATCAACAATTAGTTCTTACGTGTAACAATATTAATGCATCACCAAATATAGAATTTTATAATTGATGAGAAATCCACAAATTTGAAAAGATTTTTCTATGAAGTGAAAAGTTTATATCAAGCATGCTATTTTGGTATGTTAACAGGTAACACAAGCCTGTGATGGTTATGTTTTTTAGTTTTTGACAATTGATTCTAATCTATTTTTAGTGCTATATCTGAAAATTACCTTAATTTTTTCCATCACATCAGAATTTGTAAAAAGTAGAATAATTACGAAAATGTGGTAAATAAAATAGACATAAAACTTTTTTTTTAATAATTTTATAATCACTTTTTTGGCTTATATTATGAATTCATATAGCTAACAGTTGACTGGTGGATAGGCGGTCATTGACTAGTACTTCTATTATAGTACATTTTTAAATTAATTAATTAATTTTTATGAGGTATGTCACGCCTTTGGAAACACTCTCTCTCTTCACCCACCTGTAATGATGAAGTATGTAAAATACTTATAATTTTATTCCATGTGTCAAAGTTTCTTTGGACAGCTTATGTTCTGCTTCAGGCTTCTTCTTCTATGTTCTCTATAGGTTCATTTCGGTGTAACAGCCAGCAGTAGTCTGCCATCTTCGTAGAAGTCCTTTTTCCTTGATACCTCCTTTCCATTTCTTTCATATCCTAATGAAATCTCTAACCTATCTCTTTGCTAAAGCATCCAGATTTTCAGGAAAATAGCCCACATGTGAATTTAGGAATTGAACTTTAAAGCTCATGGAACAGCCAAATTTTTAAACTTGTGCGGCCAATTCTCAATGAGTGATTTAAACAATGATCCTTCTTATTGCTGAGAAACTTGGTTATTGCATCTTTAAAAGATCCCCAGACTTCTTTTTCTGCAACTTCCATTTGTTTCTCAAAATTGCCATCTTTGAGAAGTTTTCTAATGTCAGGACCAGTAAAGACAGTATCTTTTAGTTTGGCAGTAATATATCAATATATCAATATTTATTTAAAACATTTACTTTCTTTTGATAACGCTTTGATGAATTGCTTCATCAAGCCTAACTTGATACATAGATTTGGAAGGAAAACTTTATTCATATCTATAACAGCTTTTTGAAGCACATTTTTGGTTCCATATTCTAATGAAACTCTTTTTTGCCAATCATTCTTTATATAATGATTTTCTCTGTCTCTGCTATCCCATTCACACAAAAACAAGGAAAATTTGTGTATCCTCCTTGCTGTTGTTTAGTTCAGACTGAATAAAGCTCTGGTATGCAGCTATCTTGGGTTGGTTCTCTTTGATATTATTTTCATTTAAATCACATGTGGAACTATCTATTCTGGTTAAATTTTCTGATGGAATTGGTATTGCTACGTCTGGACTATGAGGAACCAAGCATAAAGTGGCATATTTGGATAGATGATTCTTTTTTTATTCTTCAAATTAAAACTGAGAACACCAGTCAAACAAAAGAAACAATCATGTGTCATTTCATAGCTCTCGCCACACCATTGGAGCTCCAATTCTGAATGCTTCTTGTTCATCCATTGACCACCATCAAAGTCTTTCAACAGATGTATAGCAAACACAGCAGGGTGCCCAAGTTTTGTATTGATCTCATATCTTCATTCCTAAATATGTGAGGTACACTTGTTGAACGAAATTTGTTACATTTGGTTTTCCTTTCTATCATTAACTCACCACAAATGTAACAAAAAGAATCTGCAGAATTTTTGCAACATCTTGAAGCCATTTTGAAAATAGAAAGTTTGGCCAAGCTCTACCACCATCTTATCATTTTCAACACCCCTCCTCTTCAGACCACTCAATTGTTTTAGCTATAAGAATGCATAGTGTAAGCCAAAATTGTGGATATATTATGTTAATTTATTATTTTTTTAAAAATGTTTTATGTTTCTTTTATTGTATCAAATTTTCGCAATTTTTCAACTTTTTACAAATATTGAAATTTGCAATTTGTAAAAAATTGGCGTGATGGATTTAGGTACATATGGAACAAATAAACCTGATGGAATAAAAATGAGGTGATGGAATAGAATTCGGTATTTTCGGATTCAGTGTTTTAAAAAAAACTTAGGAATCAATTATCAAGAGTTAAAAAACATTCTACAACCCAAATTTTGCAGCCTTGTGTAATTTTTGTTCATTATTATTTTTAATTATATCACATTAGACATGTTTAGTAAATAAAAAATTGTTTAATCATATTTGACATTTTTAATATGAGTCAACTTGACAGTAAATCAGTTTTAATGGAATAAAGCTCATTTTCTAAATTTTTTAGGTTAATTTTTTTATGATCATTATATCAAGCTTTACTAATTACACATCTTACTTCTTTTTTCTCTCTTTTTAATAATTTATAAATTCTTTCTACTATAAACTTTACCGTTTAGTCCATAAAAAAATAGCATGGATTTCAATGAAATAATTGACATTTTTAGGCAGAATTTTTCTTTCTAGAGCCTCTTTCATACAATTTTTTCCTACATCTTCATAGTATTTTTAAACCAAGTAAATTGTTTATTTTATTCAAGTTTTTTTCCTTCTATCACTTCAGTGTTATTTTTTGTTTTCTCTTCTTATTAGGTGATGCAATTATTTATGTATGTCTTATTCTACAACTATTTCTTTGAATTTTCTTGTTTTAGTTGTTTAATTTCAAGAATGTAATCATTAGTAACTACACTACTTATTACTCCTCTTCTTTTAATTAATCTAAATTGTTATTCTTATCAAATTAACAAACAAAACAAGAGTTTTTACCTCAAAAAAAATTACCTTTAAAAATAAATTCAAAATTAATTTTATTTAATAGAAACTATGAATATAAACAATTAAATAAAACAGAAATACTAACTACCAAAAATGTTGTGCACAGTTATAAATACTGGTAAATTAATAGCACTGACCATGCATTAATTATATAGAAAAATTTGTCTGCTGATTTTGCCTACAAAGAGTTCAAGGAAAAATTCACTTCTAAACATCACCTAATCTGAATAAGCATAAGGAGCTTCTCATACATATCTCATATTAATAATGATTTAACATTAAAAAAAAGAAAAATTTATGTAAGTTAGTGATTAAGGGTTAAAAAATGAGTTTTCAATAAATAAAAATATTTTCTACATTAAAAAGTATAAGGAAAACAAACCTGCTTTAATAATGATAAACTAGGTGTTAAAGAATTGATATTACGTCCAGTATATGCACCATAAATATCAACACCATATACTTTACTAGATTTACCATTCAGATCTTCAATAGCTTCATGTTGTAATATATGCAGTGTCATCAGTGAATTCAGCATTACACGCATCATATCAGCATAAGTATGTTCCACAAAACTATCTGAACATCTTTGACATTGAATCAGTACTACAATTTTTGATGCTAATGATCTAAATGTCAAAGTTGACACAAACTGCAATGCTTTATATGCTGGAGGAAATTCTTCATCTTTGTGTGATAAATTTGCATCAGTAACTGACAGCACATTGTTCGATGGATAATGTAAGCCACTGAAATCATTAAACAAAAATTTTTTATCAAACGTAAGGCTCTATTCACTAAGTTTAATTATAATACCTAATACAATAGAGCTAACTAAATTCACAACCAATTTAAACAAAAGTATTGGCATGAAGAAGACTGAGACTTTAAAGGAAAAGATGGAAGTAAAGTGAAATAGAATAAAATATTTATTCATCATAAAACTTGACATTGTCATATATATTGTCAATTATCATACATCATTGTGATTTAAATGCTTTTTAAAACCAGAATTAAACAATTTATCAAAAAGGGGAGTCCTTGAATATCTGCTACATACTTCTGTTATAACTATGGTGATTAATTTTTGCAAAATGAGAATTTTTTCCAATTTATTTGCAATTCCTCAGTATAAAATACAAAAATTGAGGATGGATTACATGTGGATATAAAATAAGAAGCAGATTTTGTTTTAGACAATATATAACTGTCATGACAATATACTGAATTCAAGACAGTTTAATAAATTTGTTTAAAGGTTATTAAAATGTTCAATCCAGGAAATATCTGAATTAATCATAGACTAAAAAACCAGCTATCATCTCTCTCAGTAGGTTATATTACACACACACATGTGCACCACACACACACACACACACACACACACACACCGTACACACAGTCACTCATTCACAGTTGTGTGACTTCAGTGATGAACTGGTTACTTATGAAAATTGAGCTTCATTCTTTCTTGGCAAAATTACTTCTTATTTTTTTTATTCCATTGTTTCTTATATAGAAGGTATGATATAAATCTGTTATGGAATTCACCAACTACAACTGTTTCCTCATTTTTATAAATCTAATTCCAAAACATCACTTACTTCTAAAAAGACTGATTAAACAAGGTTAGGAATGAGTTAGAATGAGAATAAGAGTATGTTAGATTATTCCTACAAAAATAGACTGTGTTAAAGTTTTGTCATCTTAATATTTTTTTTCTGAACCCATGTTATTTAGCTATATAATTTTCATACAGTTGATTCTACCCTACTTAACACATAACATAAAATGTGACATAACAACATAAAATATCACAATATGTAACATAACATAAAATGTGACAATAGTCACATTTATTTTTTTATTTTTTGGCAAAAAAAACAGAAGTTATTATTGTTTGAAAAAATCAAATATTAAATTTCATATAAGAAATAAATTAAAAACTATTAACTAAAATTTTTTTACAAAGCAAAAAATATGTGACTTTTCTATTTTTATTATTCAAGAACATGTCAACTTCAAGCAAGACATTAATTAAATCTACTAATTCACCTTTTTTTTTTGTTTTTGTAATATTTTAAGCTTTATAGATTTAAATCAATAATATTTATATTTTAAGTACAGTATTTTATATTTCATCCATACCACAATATCCATACCTTTTTATGTATCTCTACCAAACTGATTCTAAATGCTACAATAATTTTAAAAACTTACTTTGCAATAATTTAATTTTTATTACACGAAGTCAGTTAGAAAATCTTAAATACTATAAATTGTTTAAGTAAAAAATAAAATACTGAAACTAACCTTTTAAATGATTTGTCAATAGATTTAATATCACTACTCCAAATACCGCCATCAATGGTTTTAATGAATGGTCCATCATTATTGAATTTTGAAGTTATAGAAACAGCTCCATGACTATATGTTACAACAGCATATCTATTATTTTTAAAACCGTTGTAATTTAATGCAACATCTAATTTACTTATTATATCTGGCAATTTTATATTGTGGATGCAAGAAGACTGCTCTATTACAAACACAACATCTGATGTTTTTGGTGGTGAGGAGTTAAATTTGTTTAATGACTCTGTTGGATACAAATAATTTTCCTCATAGCCACAAGGTGCTGCAAATACAGAATTTCAACTGTGTAAAATTTTATTTTTCATAATAAATAAATGTAATATTTTTTATATTTAAATATTTTTTTTATAGGCTTCACTTGCAGGCTATTGGCTTTGTTTGTTCAACAAAATGCCATCAAGTACTTAATATTTTACATATTAATATTTTACAAAATATCCAGAAAAGGTGAAACACAACTCACATAAACTTAAAAGAACACAAATCAGATTTTCTAAGAAAGGAAGACCTTTTTTTGTTCTGTGAGCAAACTACCGAAGAGATTACTATTGCCGATAATAAATAACATAACTAAATATAATAACAAAATACAAATAACATAATAAGTATTAATGCAAATAAAACACTCCTGTGTTAAGAAACAATTATTTAATTTTAAACAAATACTGGTTGTAAAATTACCAGAAACAAAATTTGGAAGTAATGGCGTATAGAAAAATGGAAAACACAATAAGGGATTGTCCATCTTCCCCCTTCCCCCTCTCACTCACTCATTCTTTCTCTCCCTCGCCCCCCCCCTGCAAAAAAAGAGACAGTTATTGGGAATATCCATAATCAATAATAGGAAATATGTCATGCAGTGCTTGAAAAGTGACTTGGGGGAATGATTCGTATTTAGCATGATATCGACTTCCCCAGAATTATTTTAACAATACAATCACGGTCGCCAATTATAATGAGAACATGATTCGTATAAATAACCAACACAATATCAAGCCTTCTCACAATAATTTATT
>JAAAKQ030467649.1:9040-24054 GCA_010016005.3 Zanna intricata | reverse complement strand
CTATTCGGCATTTTATATCGCTCCTGCTTCGTCCATCTTTAGTAATTCTACTTCCCAAATAACAAAATTCTTCTACTGATCCTAAGATATAATATACAATTTCGTTTGTTATAGGAGTATTACTGTATTTACTAATTTTTTCTTGCGATCAGTATGTGTTAAAATTATTTAAAAAATGAGCTTTATCAAAAGATAATAATTTTGATAATTAGTTAGTACGTTGAATTTAATTTTTTTTTTTAAAATATAGTAAAATTAAAAAATTTCCAGTAGTAAAACATAAATTAACAATAGTAAAACATAAATTTACAATTGTAGATTTATAAATTTAAAATTGTGTAACATGTATTTAACCTGAACAATAATGGTTCTTTGTACAAATGTTTAAAACTTCGGTTTTTATAATTTCCTAATATTGAAAATTACCTTAATAAAAATCTTCAAATAAATCTACACTGTTAACGAATTTTGTTTTCTTATTTAAATGATTTTTTCTAGACAGAAAATTTAGGTGCTTAACTAAATCAGTTAAAACATCAGTAAATAAACCACAAGTAACAAAACAAAATATATTTATATAAATATATGTATTACTTTTTTTTTGTAGCCTTCTTTACAATCGGTTTCACCAATTTAAAAAATAAATAAATCATACGACACACAATGACGTGAGGATCATCCAAAGATATTCTTCAAGATTAAACAACCAGTAACAAACGATAATAATACATAAATAATAGATATCAAATTAAGTTGACAATACTAATGTTTTCTTAATATTCTGTAAAGTTTATAATTATTTACTATTTTTATAATTTACTATCTATGTTCTGTGTTTCCAAATTAAACAATAATCAGAAAAAATTTCAAGGAAAATCTCCAAATAAAACCGTAAACGTAAAAATATTAATAACATTATTACGGGATATCGTATAGTCAAGTATCAACTTAACTTTCTACCTTTTATTTTTTGTAAATGCTATGTAATCTTGGCAACATTCCATATTATTTAGAAATTAAAAGGTTATTATTAGTTAAAAAAAAAAATCGTTGCACGCACCACCAAAATTCATCGTTAAAATGTTAATACAATCGTAATCTCCATAAATAATTTTGTTGAAAATATTTCTAATAATCCTTGAAAACAAATGGAATACTCTATTTATTTGCTGTGTCCCCATTGTTGTCACGCTAAAAGAAGTTATATGAGGTGTGACATATAGCTAATTTATAGCGTCACAGTTTGCATTCTTAGAAAAATCTTTTATTGTGGTAAATAAAAATTGTGAACGAAAATTTTATTTATCTGAGTTTGTGATATATCATTGTGAGTTTATAATTTTTAAATCAAAAGCCAATAGTTTATCTCAGGCCGTGGCGGGAGAAGATAAGGCAGGTTAATTAAAATAATTCATATTTCATTATTTCAGTTGAAACCGCTGAAATCATTATCTTTATGTAAGAAAAAACATATGACTTTATAAAAATTGTGTTTTTTTTTCGTATTTTATTGAAGAATTAAGTTCAGTGAAATCGTTGTGGAGTGATTAATAAGTAAAAATAAGTGAAATAGAAGGAGTAATATTAAACTAATTTTAAATAAAAGCTATGTGTTTTGAACAGAATACAAACTCTCCAGGATAAATTCCGAAGAATGCATTATCCATAGAAAACTAGTTTTCTACGTAAAAATGTTTGTAGCAAAATAAATAAAATAATCCTAGCAAAGCTAAGCTAAGACCATTGGTGAATTTAGTTTAAGAATCTACTATTTTATCTAAATAACTTAAAAATAAAAGAAAATTTTTAAATTGGGTAGATAGGAACTTATTGTCCTGAACAAAGAAACAGTGAGGGTGTAAATATTGGCAAACCTGCCAAGGTGATGTTTTATTTCTCATTCTTTCACGCCTCTATCCCCATCGTCGACCTAGCTCCTTCTCTCAACACGTCTATCTCGCTTGCATTAAGTGCAGTACCATTTTGCCATTTGCAGTAACGAGATCGCGAAATGGGATAGACTGCTAACAGCTGCACGTGACTTGACCCTTTAATTTCAACTAAATCAATGATGTTCTACTTTAAAATATTAGTTCGCTTTTTTCACACAGGAATACGATTATATATATTAAACACGTCTAATCACCTTCCAATATTATATAAATAATTTTTTTATGTGCAACTAAACTTATATAAAAAAAAATAACCCACCCGTTTTATTATAATGCATTTCGTGATTTTATCTTTCTACCTTTTGTCATTACCTACGTCACTAACTTCTGTGCACTAACAACTGACAACATATTACGGAAATATAAAAACACAAAACAAATATTATTTTAGTTTTTAAGAAGTATTTTTGCTCGTCTGGCAGAATTTATATTTTACCGTCTGTTCATAATATATATTATCAACCTGATGAATGAAGATTAGTAAAGTACGAAATAATTATTCACTAAAAAGAATATAAATAATGCAGAATTGTATAATTCAAGTTTCTTGTAAGGAAAATTAACACGAGTAAAATTATTTTAGAGATTGGCTTCCTTATTCAGTATGCCAGTGCATAACTATATTTGGAGAAAAAACTTTAAGGAAAAATATAAAAAATGGGCTTTAAAAAACATACTAAATAAAAAATCACTGGTAGTATTTGATTTTTTAAAATATCAACTTGTTTTAACTAGTGCCATATTAAGTACAAACTACAACCGACTATATACTAATTTTTTGTTTTTCGTTAAACACTACCGGGGAAACTGGACCAGCCGTTAGGAATAACTCAGTTGTCGCGGAGTGTCGTGCAGCAGATTACCCTGCCATTCCCTGTTTTGGGGTTCCGTAAGAACCTCCCCATCGGGGTTTCCCCTGATTTATCGATGCACCCGACCCTCCGCTTGTGGAGAGCCAAAATACCCTTCATGAGAGGAGCTACCCACCCCGTCCGTAACACCTATCCCTAACGAGGGTCGGATGTGCGTTGCACATATAATTAGTTTACATACTAATATAATTATTTACATACATATAATTGTTTACATACTAATTGATTTTAACTTACAAATGGTGGACTAAAATTGGGATGTTTTAAGGCGACATCTTTAGTTGAAAAGAAAACGAAGAAGATCAAGATGAAAAAGGAGAATAAGAATTGTGGTTTTAAATCTTTAAAAAAATATTTGAAGAATTATTTTATTTTACTTTTTTTTCACTTTTGCATTGTTCTTGAAGAAGGTTTTCTATTTAGAAGTGTTTATTTTATTTGTAATGTGTATTTCCAATGTTTTATTTGAAATCTACTTTTTATTTTAAATATAGGTGAACCTACAAAAGCGGTGCTCTTAAAAATGGCGATTGTAAGAAACTCAGAAATCAAGAAACCTGCAGCAATTCTAAGTAAAAAATTAAAGAAAATAATTCATAGAAATCGTATTATTTGAAAAGTTAAAAATACGTTAAAGAAAAATAAAGAAATAAATTGCGAAATTCAAAATTTCTTTCGATTTAACACCAAATTAAAAATATCTTTAGAAATTTAAAAATAATTTAATAACTCTTTCATGGTTTAAAAATAATTGTTGTTTATTCGGTTTTCAAAATGTTATTTATAAGTAATTTCATTTTGTGACTAAATGGTGTTAATAAAACTAATCCTTTAAGAGGCGGTTTAAATGATTTAGCTGCACTTTGTTAAAGTTTAACGGTAAAAGTTTCTCAGTCATATTTTTGGCTAAAATTTTCACGAGCAAGGGGGACATCTGTGCACAAAATCTGGAATAAAGGAGCTGCATGAAATAGGAGTAGAAGCATCAAATCAATCAGACTGTCCGTTTTATAGAGGCAGAAATTTAGCTAATTGAAACTTAATGAAATATATAATCAGACTGATATTAATTAATTTCTTCAATAATACCTAAGATTTTATTGTAAATATTTAATTATAACAAAGAAAAGAAATCCTCTGAGAAACTGTTTTCAAGTAATAAAAATAAATAAAAAATATGAGTAAGTTATTTAAATTCTTAATTTTATTTGAACGTTCATAATAAAATTCTCTTCTATAGTAAAATATATGTTAAAAGAAGCAATATTAATTCTTATTTTAATTTGTACGTGTATTTTAACAGGTCAGTTGCTAAGTAGAACTTTGTTTGATACTCTCAATGGTGCTTATTTAAAATAAACAAAAAGATATAACATTGACAAAAAAGAATAACATTGTGAGAAATAAATGAAATAAATCATCATATTTTTTAAATTATTTTCTCTTTTATTCATATATAATGACTGTTACAAGCAGCTAAATGAAAATCCAGCATGTGATCATGAATGGGCAATTTTTAAATTAGTTAAAGGGATAAGAATTCATTAATGAAGAATATTTCAATATTTGACAAGACAGTTATTATTTTATCAGAAATTAATTTATAGGATTCTTATTGTTATATCCAGTTTCTATTCTAATTTTTGAGAACTGTATACACTCTTTTTTTTTGATAATTAATTAGTTTTTATTTTTTTTTTTAAGAAAATATGAGAAATAATGGTTGTGAAAGTTGCATTGAATTATACAAGTAATTGTACAATTGTACAAGTAATAAATATTTAAAAAAATAGAAATATAGGAATAGAAAAAAATAGGAGTTCATATAAAAAGAACCAAAATTAAATAACGAGATAAAGTTATATGGTGAGTAAGTAACGGTGAGAAAACAGAAACTGAGTAGAAAATCATATGTTACGAGAATTTTAGCAGTACTCTAGTTAAATTCATTTCTCTAAAAGCAATTATTATTTTTTAAATAAAATCTCTGAACGTAATTCAGTAACGCCAAGATTTTTTTACAGTTTTTATATGTGTAGTTGAGAGAAAATTGGATGGAATTCAAAATTCGAATTGGATAACTGACTATCAAAGAAGCTGGGTCGTCAGGTCAGAGTTACAATTTAAATTTATCTTTTGCTGAATTCTGTTCTATTTTATCTTTAATGTATTCTACATATAATATTAACAGAATCAAATCCCGTTTACAATTTAAATTACGTAAGTAAATAAATAAAGCTTAATGTTCATAATGACAGGGTTTTTTTTTTTTGGTTTTTTTTAATTAGCATGTCATCAAAATATTTTTCCTTTATTTCAAATAAAGGATAGGTCTTACAGACAGAACATAATTTTCCTTTTATATAGAACGGTTCTTATGATTTACTATTTGAACATGTTCAGAACAATGAATTAATCTTATTTAAAACATTCTTACATAATATGTTCGATAACAAATAAATACTTATTTTTAAAAACAGCTAAAAAAAAGAAAATCATATTTAGAAAATAATTTTCCAAATTTATGTATCTAAGTTCAATAATTTTTTCTTTGAATTTTTAATTAATCTATTTAATTTAATAATCTTAATATATTTTCAGCTATCCATTGTACTCTTCCTCAGTTAAGACATACAGATGACTTATTTAAAAAATATATATATATTTTTTTTTGATAAATATAAATGAAAAATAAAGATAAATATATTAATGTGCAGTCAACAGTATAAATAATAATTATAAAAATTCTTTACGAAGAGTGTAGAAATTATACGTTAAGGGAATGTTTAACAAGTAGCTCAGATTATGGTGATTGTTTTACATTGCTTTAATAATTCCAAAATTTGAAGAAAAAAGTATTTGATTTAAGTATGTATATTGGTATTTTTCTCCATGTATAAAATTCGTCTTGTCTGCATCATAAATAAAAATAAAAAATAAGAAAAGTGGCTGTAATTAAACAGTCTGTAATGAGTGAAAAAATAAATAAATAAACAATTGCAATAATAATATTTAATTATTGGGACAAGTTTTATTATTTTTTTTTTTTTAATTTTAAAGTATATTGTAACTTAAAAAATAGAAAATTTATGGTAGAAAGAAAATCTTCTGAATTATTTCCGGTTACGTCATTGGTATAATGCAGTAACTGTTGGTTAACTTGTTATAACTCATTACCATCAGTGTAATCACAAGGATAGATAACTACAGTTTGATACCTTTTTCTTACTTTCTAATTAAAAAAAAAAAGACATGTACCTAAAAAGTGGTTAAAATATTGGAAAAAAAAAACTATACATCAACAAACTGGTTTATCTTTAGAAAATTTAATCAAAATTTTAATCATTTACGGAAGATAATTCAATAAGTTTGACTTTTTCAGTGTATATACCTTGAAAAAAAAATTATTTTCTACTAAAATAATTATTAAGCGAACTGATTTAATTTCTAAATTAATCAAGTATATAATCTTTCTGTTGTTAGAAATGGTAACATTCAAGTGCATTTTTGTATGACAGAAGGTTTTAAATATGGCGCCGGAGGGGATCAGCTGGTTTCAAAATAATAATCGTAATATTTTGGCAAGTTAACAAATTTATAATATTAATTTTTTAAAATGTTTTATAGCTCAATAAGACCTGAAGTTTGACCGTAGTCAATAAAAATTATGAGGTAATTACGTTAAATATGTGTAAATGTAATAAAACTCTTATTTTTAGATATTAGGCGATTTCTTTTTTATTATTTCATTTAGAATGCAACCCAGACTATCAGATATATATATATATATATATATATATAAATATAATTTGAATAATTAATTTATATATATTTCTCTTACTGTCTTACCTATGTTTAGATAGTATCATGTAACCTTAAAAATCGTACTACCAATAGAGAACACATTCTTTTTAAACAAAAAAAAATTTTAAATGATACAATTTGTAGCCAAGTAAAAGAATATTTAGAAGGAAAATAAAAATTTTATCTATGATAAGAGATACCTGTAGATGAATTACGTTCAGATATGTTATATAAAAAATAAATGTTTTTCTTACAAATAAAACAAAAGTATTTTACACAAATTATTTTTTTTTTTAAACTATTTAATTAATCAATAAAAAATGAAACATAATATTAAAAATAATTTTAAATATTATTAAAAATTACTATTAAGACGAGGATACCAGTAATTTTTAATATTTTCAAAATTTCATATTCATTTAACTGAGTAAGAAATAATATTATTTTGTTATTATTATCTGTCTTTTAGAGTAATTAATTAATTAAATTAAAAATAAGCATTCAATACTATCTTAAATAAATTAAGTATTAATTTAAAAAAGACTGGCAAAATATTTTCAATGACTAAAATCGTACAAGTTTTAAATGTTCTGATATAAAAAAAAATAATAATAAGCTATGCTTTTCTAACAACTGATTTAGTAAACAGTCTACTCTTTAAAGATATGTAAGTGCGCGCGCGCGTGTGTGGTTGGGTATATGCGTTTGTGAATAGTGTCGTGGGTGGTGGACGCGCGTGCGCATGTTAAAATTCTATTAAAAACTTGTTGCCCTGTTTTGTGACGCGAGTTATTATAAATAAAACTTTATATCAAAACTATCAATTAATCTTTTCTTTTTTATTTATTATTTTAAAAACTCTTTACTTTGCATACCGGCAATAACATGCAAAGATAATTCATTTTATTAGATATTAAAAAATATATATATATTTCAATAATTTTACCAGATAATAATAATCCTGTGGAGAAAAGGGAGAGTATGATGCCACAGGTAGTGGTTGTGGACAAATGCCCCATGGTAAAGTCACGAAACGAGGCACCGACACATCACGACTATAAACCGCCCTGTTCGACGTACGGCCGCGCACTGAGTTAGCCCGCTCACTGCAAGCGACACTAGCGCTCCCACCCGCACCATTGTTGGCCGCTCATTTGCATCTTGTTACTTGATATAGGCCTCTTCTATTCATTCAATGTGTCGCCATTCCTTCCGCCTTCTTCCGAATCGCAAGCACAAAGGATCTGGAACGCTGAGGATTGTTGTGTACACCTTTTGTCATGAGACCAATCGTCCCTTCCTCGACGTACAACACCGTTGATAGATAAGAATTCTTATATGAAGTTATATGATCATAATTTACGCTTTCTATTTATTTTTTTTTTTTATAAAAAAGAGATATCCAGCAGTAATATAGAACTTTAAAATTATTTTTATACATCGCGTTACAATACCGTGATTAAATAATGTTATTTTAGATATTGATGAATGGGAATGAATTACGCTTTTTTAAAGCAGGTATTCCATTTAAATAGATTATCTTCATTACTGTATTTTAACACAACATAAGACCAATTGCTGGAGAAAATTTTTCAATGATCACAAATTGTATATTAACAAGTAAAAAACTTTCAAAAACTAATTCTATTTAAAATTGGATGTTGAATCACATTTTGTATCAGCAATCTTTCAGAACGAGGGTGAAAGTGTTAATCGATAAATTTGTTAGTTATCGTCTACAACAAATTTCTTATTAGATGGTATCAACACTTCTCTTTTCAGTTACAACACATTCCAGATATTAAGTAAAGGTTTTTCAAGTCTCAGAAATAAATGTAATAATCTATGATTATTAATCTAAAAATGTATTTTTAAGGTTCTGTAAACGTGGTTGAACTAAGCAAATTTTGTTAAGTTCATACTTTATTTTGTGTACCTGAAAATAATCATATAAAAGTCATATAAAGAGTACAAAAAAAATGTATTTCACATGAATTGATCACATCACATATACTGAAAAAATAGAATTACCTTTTACATCTTTCAAAAAAGGTAATTACTGTTAGTACTAACATAAAACTTCACTAAATTACTCATGTTGGTGAACCTGTAATTATTACTGAGCCGATTTTTAAAGTTTAGAATAATTTTGTATATCTTTAAACAAATATTTATAATAATTATTTAATTCTTTATTAATAAAGAAAAATCGAAATATAAAATTAATCATCATCTCGGTTTTTTAAATCGTAAGATAGAGTTAAGCATATTAATATTTATTCAATTTAATATATAACTAAATTTAATATGAAAATTCTTCAGCTCTTAGGTAAAAATTATAAAAATATATACAAGCCTAAATGTAATAATGGACATATAAACATTTTAGATTATGAACAAATAGACTTAAAAAACTATTTTGTTATAATTTTTTTCTTTCATAACTGTAGGTTAGAATGGTATTTTAAAAAAGAAGTAATGATTCAACGGAAATGACAAACTAATTTGTATTCAAATCACAATTATAATTTCACTAGTTCTATCGAAATATATATAATCGAAATAGAAAGAATTCATCTCCTATTATTACCAATTTCATTATAATTAACTTAATTGTAAACATCGGTATGAAGAATGCTATCTAATGAATTAAAAAAATTTAATGCCACCATATGAAGAAAATCTCTGAGAAATTTTTCTGGTACAGAATTTTTTCCGGTACGTAAAATTATCAATTAAGTTGATTAATAATGTTGGAAAAGTATTGAAATTGAATTCAAATAGGTGATCATTAATAAAGTTTTGATTTCTGTTTCCCCTTGTTTTCGTTACTCGTTTTAAGTATTATTCATGTGTATTTTTATTCCATACTAATTATTTTCATGTTTAGTTGCTTCTTTGTTAAGCATTGTTTTGTTTTACTATTTCTAAAAGATCTCTGGATCAAACAGAATTGCTCTCTTCTTCAATGGTACGATTCCGATCCGTCTTTGTTTTGAACATCAGGGAGTGGAGGATTATTTTATGATTTCTTTCGATTAACTACAAGATATTAATGAAACTACAAGCTTTGCTCTAGTATCCACTAATAGTGTTTTCTCAGCAACAGAAACATATTTTTTGTACGGTATATATTGTTAATAAGAACCTAAAATTTTACCTTTAATTTCGTTTATCAAAATATCATTGCGAGATAATTTTTTTTCTAATGGCAGTATTCTCGAAATTTACCATAACTCACTTCAATATGAATAAAAAAAAAATTTGCCAAATAATGTTTCTTACTTCGCGCAGTAATAAGAAAGATGACTGACAGACACACATAGCAATTTTAAAATTCATGTCACTTCCCTTCTCCATCTTCTTCTTTCTATCGATTGATTGATAGAGTAAGTCTTCATCTCATTCTTCTCTATCATCTTAATTCGTCTTGATAAAAAGATGTTTGTACCTTACGCACAATTTCATTTGTGTAGGTACTTTTGTTCTTGGTTTTTCTTGTATGGTTATTCTCTTTATTACCTTTTTTCTTTCTAAACACTCTGTAATCTATTGAATATATGAACATATTAGAATAAAATTTAATTTTGCTATTACATAAACCATATTTTAAAACGTTTCAATGAGTTAAGACGGTTTTCAAACCGATAATTACTTTTAAGTAAAATTTACGTAGCAAATTAAATATTAAATTTCCTTTATTTATCGAGAGAGTAGAAGTTGTGTAATTTCATTACTATACGTCGGTTTATCTTAGAATTATAATATGAGAAGCCGCAGAAATTAATTTCAGAATGTGCTAATTTAGTTTGAACGAAAACTTTCAATTCGAACTGAGATGTGTGATAGATCACATTGTTGAAAATTATACATTATCCTATTCATACTCTAAATCTAATATAGCCTGATTTATCCTACATTGTTCAATAATTATTATAAATTAAATATAAAAAAGCAAATATTTTTAATTATCCTAAAAACATTTTTACAAAAGTTATTAATCAAATTAAACTGTCGCTACATTAAACAATCAATATTATGCAAGTTAATTCCATGAATTTTTAAATTAAAATTATTCAGTTCATTTATTATTCTAAAATGGGGCCGACACTAATAATCGTAACATTAATGTACTGTTGCATTGCGTTAGGGTTAAAATACTGCATCAAATAAGCATTGTCACAGTAAATTCTGGGTGTGGTCATATGAAAACCAAAGTTAACTCCATTATAAACCTTCCTCCCCATCAATCTAATGTTTAAAATGTATTCATGATCATCGTTACGAGTATTACGATGATTATTTTAATGGGCATCAATAATCCAACAAGAGATTAACCATGACTTATATTACTCAACATTTTTGAATTAAAACTGTAAATTAAATCGAAAATTAAAATCAGGTATAATTGTAAATAAACGTATTATTTTTTAAATCAAATCTTATCTGAACTTCAATTAATATAAAATAATAATAAAATCTAAATAAATAACTTGATCCGCCAAGTACAGAATAAAATTAAATTAGGTAGAATGACACATACCGTAGAACAAATACGTTGGAATGAATATGTGTGTGTGTGTGTGTGTGTGTAGTGTGGATAGCCAATACTATATTATCGTAATTTGCTGAATCTACAGATCTATAGATATAAGACGTAAGATAGGGAATCTACAGATGTAACAAAACAAAATAAAAAAAATACTGGAAAATAATTAAAATTAACTACCCAAACCACAGACTCATATTCATTCTTTTTAACATATTTATTATTTTAACTTTTAATTAATATTTTTATTATTTGACGACATATTTTTATATATGGAATTTTGAATTTTAAGTTTAGTTTTTAATTTTGATTTTAAATCTTAAATTTAAAAAAAGAGAAACAAAAACTTATTTTTAATTTTAATTTCATTTTGATTTGATGATTTTTGATTTTGATTGTTTTTGAAGTTTATATCTAAAGTTTAATCAAATTCTATTTTATTATGTTAATCAAGATCTTGTTTTTTTAATGTTTTATATTTTATAATATGTAGTTTTATGTTAATAATTAAAAAGCTGGATCAACTGAAGAAATTCGTGAAAGTACCTTGTGTATATATATAATGATATAAGGTAAGTGACCTCCAACCTTATTTAATTTATTCTGAACTTGGTGAATTAAAGTTATTTATTTATAGTTGTGTAATAGTACAGAGGAACATAAGTTTAAAAAAAAATTAACTTTAGAAAAACTTAAATAGTACTGTCATTTTTTGTGATAATCTATCAAGAAAATTTATTGCAAAAAAAAATGTATATATATATATATATATATATATATATATGTATATATTTATTTATTATTTTTATAAGATCAGCCTGTAGGTTAAGTTTGTAAACTAAACGTTGTTCACAATTCCCTTTCTCAGTTTTTTTATATAGTTCATCGTTTTAACTATTTTTTTCCATTTTGTTGAAATTTTTCCTCTGGCTGTATATTTTACAAAAAAGATAATACTTTATTTTTTGAATAATTTATTTCCAAAATTAACTAATTCAATTTTTCTTTATAATTAAAATCCAATTTTTTGGTTTTCTTAGTATAATAAAAAACCAAGAAATCTTGAAAAACAAATCATATCTGTAAGGGAAAACCCTAGTGGTTTTTAACCTGACAAATTACACTTTCTCTCAATCTCTCAGTCTATAAATATGTCCGTCTTTAACCTCTGCTTCATTGTATCTTATTTTTCGACATATTAACGACATAGTCGTTATTGTCCAATGGAAAGATCTGCATAATAATTTCATATCAATATATCATATTTGTCATACAAGGTACTTTTATTTACATTCAATATTATTATTTTTCTGATAAAGATTATAACTTTGTCTGCTGATCATCACGTCTCACGATAATATAATATTTCACGTCTCTATTTAATAATATAATCCATTCGTAATTTATTTCTCTCATAATAGAATCTTTGATTTGTTCCTTATAAATCATTAGAACAAATTTATTAACTGTTGTACCTCCCCATCTTAAATGAATTTTAACCTTTTTACAGTTAAATTAATTTTAGTTTACTTATAATTTTAATAGAAATCCTAAAACTTAAGTATGTACCACCATTTAGAATTATCCAAAAATTGGTTAGTGATTTTTTTTTTAATGTATGTTTGTACAAAGTAAATCAAACTAAACCCTACTCAAAATACATGTAACCTAACTTTATGATTACATAATAAAATTAATAAAAAAAAAAATACTCCATAATTAAACACGATGAGAATTTTATTTGTCTTCCTTGTATTCCAAACGTTTACCTATACAGATAAAATAAAGTATTTGTTTGATAGATAAAATATTATCTTTTTATGAATCTGTGACTATTTTAGTAAATTAAAATTCTTAAACAAAGAAATAAGCTTCGTTTAAACTCAAAACCCATCAAGAACTTTTAATAGCTGAATCATGTCATGAATGCGTTTCACTCTTTCGGTTGTTCATTGTGTAGATATAACCATGATTAACAGAGCGCAAACGTGTGCTCACGTCAGCTCAATGTTATTTTCTCGTAGTTCAGTGTAGCTTTCCCTATAAAACATACGTTATTTAGTTAGTTGTCTTCGATAAGTGAAGATAACGGTGTTGATAGTTATGCTTTTTTTTTCCTTTATTTAAAATGTTATTAAACTTGCTCTTCATTTAAAGCTTCTTAACTAATTAACATATATGAAATTTTGTTTAATAACACCATTTAATTAGAATGAAAATTTAATGTCAGAATCCGTCACGGAATGTCATTCGATTAATTACTTAACAGTAAACAAAATTCCGACGTCACAGAAATTTTACATATAACAAGGTTGAAATGTGCTTAAGTTTACTGACATAAATTTCATTATTATGACATTAGAATATAAATAAGAATTGTAATAAACAAGGACGTTTAATGTGGTTTAAAAAAATACAACAATGTATTTGCAAGGTAAAAATGAAAACAATAGATTTCATGAATTATAAAAACAATTTCTGATATCACTGGAGAATTTTTAAAAGAGAATTACCAGTTCATTTTGAATGAACTTTTAGGTCAAAAAGTTATTCAAAAGTTAAGCCAATATTATAAATTGACACGCCACAGTGAATAAAAAATTTCCTTGTTTTACTATTGAAAAAAATCGGTAATAGCATTAAACTAAAATTAACAGCTAAATTCAACGTCATAGATCATCCTTAGTTGACTTATCGTCTAAGATATTGAATATTTAAATCCAACCACATAAATTTTGTAAGGTTATTTAAAAAAATCTATTTGTACTCTCAACGAAAAGATGCCAACATAAAATATTTTTTTTTTTTACCTTTTTATTTATTCTTTTCATATCGTCGTTATATTACCTCATAACAGGCTATAAGTCTACTAAAATTGGCATTTTTAAAATCAGGCTGTCCGTTACTCTTTGGACAATACGTAGATTTTTTTTTTTTTTTTATAGCTGATGGGCTTCTCTTATTAATATTCTTGTACTTCACATGAAATTAATGGTATTTTTTTCTTTAGATTATGTTGTTTTGAAGAGAAAAGATGCTGATTTAAGTTTCATTTCTAGATGGTTTCATACCGTTTAACTTAATAAATTTACTCACAGTACAAATTATTTTCTTTTTTTTTTTCATCTCGCTTTTAATTTCTTAATTAATGAATATTTATCGTTTTATAAAAAATATAACTGAGAGCGATTTATTATTTTAAAAAAAATTGTAGTTGTTTGATACAAGATCAGTTTGAAATACACATCTTATATTCAGATGTATGCAGCTTATGGTGGTGACATAATCCTCATGTATTTTGAAGCTTCCTTGAACTCTACACTTGTTAAGAGATAAGAAAATGTTTACCACGTAATATCGTAATAAACTACCATAATAGATATAATTTTACAAAATCATCATAATTAAAACCGAAATTTTCGCAACAGTTTTTCAGAATTGAAGCCGCCTCCTATAGCATTAAATAAATTGGACAGACTTAATCAGCAGAACGATTGAACAGATTCTTCATTTCTGTTCAAGAATGAAATGGGATTCGAAACATTTAAATTCAAATGAAATATTTGTGATAGCAGCAGTTTTAATACTGTTATATGTTGCTATTTAAATATGTTATTTCTAAAACTAGATTCCCATTTCAAATGTTTAATACCTAACATCACTAAACAATAGGAAAAAAGTTCTGTAAGAAAATAAGTAAATAATTGGAAAAAAAAATGATAATAAAATATATTAGTTAGCATATAAACATTTACGGAGTCCTATAAAATGCATTTGCGAAATGTAAGTATTTAAAAAATCATAAAAATACTTTTTTTAACACTGTCTTTATAATAA
>JAAAKQ030467629.1:3322-13420 GCA_010016005.3 Zanna intricata | reverse complement strand
ATTTCTTACACAGCCATTAAATTAAACCCTTAAATTGAGATCCAAGAAATTCAGTCTAGCTTAATTTTACTGAAGGTGCAGGAATCAGGCGGAATTTCTTTGCTAGCCAATCTTTGCTAATAATGAAACGTTTCTCAACTTATCCTTTATAAACGTTCTGTTTTATCTTTAGCAATAGAACATATCCTAAAATTTTGTTAAATTTTCACGAATCACTTTTTATATTAAGTAAGTAAACTAAAATAAATAAAGTAAAGAAATAGAATCACCTGAATGGTATAGGTGCTAATTGTGTACTTATTTATAAAGTATGGTAATTCGATTTAAGTAGTAACGATTTCAAAGTGATTACTAATTTTTTTTTAGTTTTTGTTATCTGCTCTATGTTACAATCATTTTATCGGAGGTAGATTTATTTGAAACAAATAATTTTTTTTTACCGTAGGTAAGAATCATTGTATAATTTTGATTATGAATTTATATTTTAGTACGTGTTTAGAAACTAAACATGAAATTTTTACGATATAACTTTATATCTACATTTTGACAAGAATTTAGGCATTTATTTATTTATACTGTAAAAAAAATTATATTTGTTTAGCTTACCTCTATTCTTCCACTGTTAACAAATGTATTTGTAGTAATTTTCAAAAAACTTTTTCTTCGTTTACACAAAGTTTACTCTACTTAATAGATTATTGATTTATGATTATTTTTCTTTTTCAAAAATAAAACGGAATGGCTTAGTTGAGAAAAGCCCTATTGAAAATGGTACACTGCACATTTAAATCACATGTTTAAGTTAAATACCGCAGTCAGTAGCCTTTTCAATGGCTAAGAGTAATTTTTAGTGGTGAATATCTTAATAGAAATTCACTTTACTTACAAATAAAATATTACTCTCATTTTATGTTTCATAATTTTGAAAGTAGGAACAAAATTTTCCTGTACCATAAATACAATTTTTTTTTTTCTTTGATCATAAATACAAATAAACCACTTAATTAATTTTCTTTCTGTGCTTATTGTGCAGTAAGAAAATCGTTGTAGCCTATTTAGATACATTTACTAACTTTCTCTTTTGATTTGAAAACCAAAACTTCTAATGTACCTTTAAAGAAATAAAAATATCTCAGAGATAACCCAGATAAAGACTCCTGATCGAATCATGTGTTATTGAGTTTCATAAAAACTGTATCCAGTTTTTAACCATCTCTTTTAAATTATAAAAAAAAATTTAATTAAATTAATATTGTATTAATGCAACTTCTTGTTTGATTTTATAATTTTTTTGTTTTAATTTTTGTGTTTCTCGAATTGAACTAAATTTACACATAAATACTAATAGATGAAAATCATAAAACAAAATTGGTGTAAAAGATTTTATAACATTTGTATTATTATTTTCTTTTTTTTTGTTTTCATGGAAAAACATTCTTCTTTCGTTTCTTTTTCTATTATTTTATTAATTTATTACTTCTTTTTACGGAAGATAAAACTCAATAAGAATTTTAAATTATTTGTATAACATTTCTTAGGAAAGTTAACCTTTTCCTGCCATTGCTTGGATTATATTTACCAGAACTTTTAATGCCATTACGTTTCCTCTATTATACTGCATTGACAACTTGACTGTTTAAATAAATCATACGTAAAACCTTTCTGTGACGTCACACTGGTTAATATAAAATTCTAACTGTATTTCTGTAATTGGATTTTATTTTTCTCTTTTACGATGGTACATTTCTTTTATTGTGTACCTTTATTTCTTGTGTACTTTTATTTCATGAACGTATAATTCTTCAATTTTATTTAATTCTGTGTAATAAACAGTAATTTTAAATCAGTTTTTCATTAACTGTATTTATTATTATTATTATTCCTTATAAATTGGGGAACTGAGTTAAACAAGTTAGTTTATTATATATTTAATAATTTTTTGGTGTATATTTTTATAACATTATGTCAGCTTTTTTAAAAATATTTCTATTATATTCGTCAAACGAAAATAAAATAATAATAAAAAATGTAAAAGCAAATAATTTAAACTTTATAAAATTAAATTTTCTATGGAAGTTCATTATGCTTAAGGAATTAATGACACACATGTTTATAAAGAGGTATGATTGATGTGATAATGTGAAATGTGAATAAAATTTAAGATGTGAAGTTGTGAATAATATCTAGAAGCTAATACTTTAATGGTATGAATTCAATGACGATCAGTTAGATTATATTTTTGCGATATGGTATAACTCCAAGCTACCATTATAAAAGTAATTAAATTTGATTTAGGTAAATAACATGCAATCCCTACAAAGAAATTAAATTACATTAAGCGCATTGAATTTATATTTAAAAAAAGAAAATTTGAAGAGATAATTTTCTTTTCCATCTGTTACAACTTATCTCCAGTATCGATAAAAAACTCACAAATCTAAGTTAAAGAAAAAGCTTTTATATATTCGAAAGCTACAATTGGGTACGAAAGTTATAACATTTATCCCCGTAGTAAATATTACTACATAAGAAGGGCAGATTCTAAGCTGAATTTTATTTTCATTCTTTCTTGAAGGTAACAGATAAATTATGCAAACTAAAAAATTTATAGCTGATTATTATAATAAAATACAACCTTCAAGTGAATTAATATTTCGAACATTTCTTTCTCAAGGTTTTTTAAAGTAATATTTGGTGAAAATATTTAATCTACTGAAAAAAAAAAAGTAATCACTAGAACTAGTATAACTGGATTTCAATTATTTTATATGTAAACTCAAATCTGAATCGCTATTCTTTCTCAGTAAGCAATTTAATTTTTGTTGGAAAAAGGCTTGTTTTAAATTCTTTTTATCTTTGTTACATTTATTGAATACCACGGAAGTCACCTGCAACGATTGTAAAAAAAGTATAAAATCTTGCATACCATTCCCAACGTTTTTTATTCGGAAATATGAATTTAGGTTAAAATAATAATTTAAATCTCTGGTGTGAATATTATATGGTATTATATTACATTATAACAGAATTACAAAAATCTGCAGTACATTAATTGCATTTTCAGAACAAGAATTTATAGATGAAATTTATAAAAGTCTTATATTATAATTCTTACTTACGTTTTATATAAATGAGTTTCTTATCTTATAAATATGAGGAATTTAGAAATAATTCTAGTCAGTAACTAAATTTAGGGCATCAGAATTTGACTTTAATATTATATTAGTTAATGTTAAAAGATTTCTTTTTAAATTAATCTTAAATATTAATTTCTGCAATTTTTTAATAGAAAATCTAACGGAATTTTGTACAATAGCTATGTCTGAAATTACTATTTCAACCTAAAACCAGCTAATAAGGGTTTATTGATTGCAATCAGCCAATAAAATAATTAGAATATGTATTATTTTGAATAATATTCCTTTAGCAAATTTAAAGATATCCAGAAGTAAAATTTTACAGCTAGCTTTATCTGACAATAATGCTTTATTCTTTTAATTTAATCACAAAAAAAAGCTACGAATTTATAAATATGCACATTTAATAACAAACAAAAAAATAATTACTAAAATTTTTTTTTCATATAAAAGTTCTTTGAGTAGAGTAAAATCAGAATAAAAATTTTTCTCAGTAATATTCTTGAATCTTGTACATAAACATTTTCCTATAAATCATAAAAAATAATTGCTGCAAGTTAAAAAAATATGTTATTCATGTGTTATGAACATTACTGTATAATAAGGAAAATCGTCATAATTTAATTTAAAGAAATAGTGAATAAAATGTAATTAAAGAACTCGAATAAAATAAAAATAGATTGATAATGTCCGAAGTTTATAATCTCACCGGTGAAAGTATAAATAAAAAAAAACATATTTTAAATATAATTTTTCATTTTTTTAAGTTCACCTTTTGATGGAGTGCTATTATCTAAGCTTTTAATAGGTAAAATTTTAAAGTAATCGAATAGATTCAAATCCAGTTGGAACTTGACATTTTTCTTAAAATAAAAATTATCCTTCCTTATTGCCAAAAATTAACTTCAACTAGATAAATAGTATATAGTCAATTATCTAAAAACAATTGATACGTTCAAAAACTAGTCCACATATTAACAGAAGAAATACATTCCATTATAAAAAAACTGATTTTCTTTGTAGAAAATAATTTATTTTTAACAGACTGATACTATGAAGATCAATAATGTAATTAAAAATTTAACTAAGAAGAATTCATCTGATTGTGAATGAACTAATTATGAAAAGTAATGAAAACTCCTGCTTGAATAGCAAAAGGTTATATGACTTTTAGTATTTTTCCTTATTTATAAGGATGTAAATCTTAAAATGTCTGTACGAAGATATATAAAGAAACCAACATATGTAATTATAGCATTGTTTCTTTAATATCTAATATTTTTAAAATAATCACAAACGTTTCTAACAGAATTTGAAAATTTGTTCAATAATCAATTATTATCTGAATTCTCTGAGACTTTCAGTTTCGATAAATTTATTGTATTTAAATTTTTGCATTTAATAAATAATACTTTAGCCTTTGGATAACAGCGAGGTAGTATATATTTACAACTTTTGAATATGTCACTAATTAATTATTTTTGTCATTAAAAAAGGTGAATTTCTAGAAAACTAGTAACGACATTCTTACAGATTATTTAAATAATTTTTTTAGTGATAACTGGTAGACAATATAGGTATTAGATAAATGAAGAAAGTTCTTGGTTCTTTATGGATGAAAGAGCCAAAATTCCATATTTCACATCTCAGTCAAATATGGGATTCAGTTTACTCTTAGTTAACATAGATCTTCGATTTGTTTTAGGTAAAGAAGACATTATATTTTCAGCTGATGAAAGCTACGCCTTGTCCAGAAACATAAATATTCACGAAAATGTAGATAAACCTAATTACTTTAAACTTTTTTTAAAAATATTATGAGCAGTTGACTTAAAGATAACGGGTTAAGTGTAGTTTAAGTAAAAATAATCTAATTTTTAATAAAAAACTTGGAAATTTGAGTGAGTAGAAATAGTTGTCCTTTGCTTACGTCTATTAAGTATGTAGTAGACTCTGCTAAATTAATAACAGAATATTTCATGTTTGTACATACTTGTTACTAAACAGGGGATAGTCCAGTATTTGCAATTTATTTACTTGAAACTAGAAAAAAATTACCAAAAATTCTAATTATCTGCATTATAATTCACATTGTTGAAAGATATCTGGAGAATATTTTAAACTAATAAGTTTTCACTCACTGATGACTGATTGATATTTTTCTAGCAGACCTTAACTTAAAATATTAACAATTATTGTTATTTATATTTTTTTTAAGATTTGCTCATCAGTTTGTACTGATCAAACGGATATTTTCTTAACAGTGGTAGATAGTGAATTATCGTTTGAGAAAGGAACATATTACTATCATGTCGAATTCAAAAACTTCAAAATTATCTAAAAATGTGAAATGTTTTTAAAATGCTCTCAAAATATTTTGTAATATTAAATCTGTTTATTCTCTAATTAATCTTTTTTTAATCAAAATATAGTACATTAAATTGTTATTTTTAGATTTTTTCTTTAATGTTAAATTTAGTGATTATGTTAGTTTACTCTTGATGGCAATAAAAATTATATTTTTTCTTCTACATATAAATAATACAAACAAATTGAAAATCGATCAGTTCTTCTTACTCAGTACTTTATATCGATACTTACCCGTCAAATAACATTTAGAAGTAACTGTTATATTTTTTTAGGTAAATGTACAATTGTCTAGATGAAATACTTATGCTGTGCCAGGTTGGTAGCATCTCAGCCTTTCATCCGGAAATCCTGGGTTTGAATCCCGGTTAGGCATTGAATTTTTCATACGCTAAAAATTTCCATTCGGGTTAAATAATCATAGCAGTTGATGCCCGCACATCTCATTAAAGAAAAACAAGATAATTTCAGTCATAAAGGAATTGGATTATTAATAAAGAAAAATAAAATTTTATTAATATAAAATTACAAATAAATTATTATTTTTTAGGTGTATTATTCAAATAAATCTACTAACGAGAAGTGGATTCAGTTTCTATGGCTTACGTTCATAAAACAAACCAATATCTTAAAAAATTAATCTTATGATACAAATTTCCCCTTAAAAAAATGAAAAATGAAATTTTATAGAAATAAAATTTCTTTTTTTTTATAGAAATCAAATTAACTCGGATAATTCTTTTGAACATTAAACTTATCAGTTCGCGAACAAACTAAACAAACATAGAATTACAGATATTGTGAAATAAAGTAAATTAATGTTCCACTTAAAATCATTTATGCTAATTCATTTTTTATATTTCTTGCAGTTGATAAACAATTGTATTCATATATTTTTTTCCAAATTAATTTATAAAATTATTTATCACCTAACATTTACATTCTTAAAGAAAGAAAAAAAATTTTTTACAAAAGAAAATTGTAATTATCATGAAAATTAAACTATGAATAATTAATTAAAAATCTCTACTTTTTCCATTAAAATTTTTCTTCGAAAAACATATTGATAGAATATAAAATATGATTATTCGTTTTATTTATTTTTTTAATTATGCTTTACTACTTAACTGGTTTTAGATAAAGATTGTCCTAAGAGATCGATTTAGAAGACATTGTTTTTCGGTATTATCTTCAATGAAGTTTTCATATTATTTATAGAAAATCGCTATCAAAATCTATATATCTTAATATCAAACTTTACATTCAGATTAAATTCTATGATAATTTTCACCGTTAGCTCCTCATGTTGCAAATTGTACGGAAAAAGTAACTAACAATTACGTCCAATACATAAATACACAGTTAATTGGATAGTTTTGATAAATAACTCACGTTGATACATAATTTATTTATTCGTATCAAATAAACTTGATATAAATCTCAACATAATTGTAAGTGATTATCGTACCTGTGTTTAAAATTAACTTTTCGTTACAATTTTAAATAATCACTTATTAAATGATCATTAAACAATCACTTCATTAAATTACTATAAAATTTCACTACACTATATTTCAACAATAATAATTGAGTACCAAGTTGATAAAATGTAATCATACGTTTGTATTATATTTTAATACATACAAGAGGATTGAATTACGGTTGTATGATAAAGTAGAAACTAGGGCAAGTTAGACTATTTACAGTGTCGTTGGTATTCATCTGGGAGATCATCCATTTATCTCATTATTTCCGCATTGGATTATTTATTTTGTGGTAAATGTTAGCACAATACGGTACGTGAGTGATATAATTTAGAGCAGTTCTCAGATACGTAATTTCAGTGTTAGTTATAGAAATATACCATGCTAAACTAACATTGTGTTTTATTGTTATGAATTGCTAACATTTTCCATAAAAGAGAATATGTTTGTTATATTCAGTAAAACTGTATCGAAACAAAAAACACCATCGATCATTTTATTCAATATCAGCCCAATTAGTGTATTTATTATCAAATACCCTCATTTCAGTATTTTTATCACAGATTAATTATTTACATATTACCAGTTCATATAATATCAACATTTGTTTGAGGTTCTACTTCTTTTCTTTAATTTTCAGTGTGCAGTGTAGTTTTGTATTTTATTTACATTAATACAAATTTAGATTAAATTATAAATTTAAACCCAGAAAAATACCGGGGTGAAGTTTGAAATTATATCTTCTAAAAATCAAACAAACATTTTACCAGAATTTCCTAAAATTGCCGCTAATGGGTCTTCTTTTTTATAAATTCTATCAACTAAGGGATTTTAAATTATATCGATGAAAGTTAAATAATTAATAAAATGAGGTATTTTGGATTACAGTGAAATGAGGTATTTTGGGTTACTATCAAAACGAAAGTAATTTATAAAACTTCCTTTAATATTTTTTCATACAAATCTATTTTTTCTTTAATTCTTTTTCAGTTAAATATGAAAAACCGTTACAGCAAACTTTTTGACCATTAGTTGGAACGAATTTGATACTATTTCGATCTGTCTTCTTTTCATACACAATTATTTTGGATATTTTATTGTATATTTTAAGTATTTTGGAAATTTTTGTTTAAGATTTTGAAAAGTCTTTCAAAATTTTCTTCTGAGTTATAATTGTGTAATAGTGTTCTTTTTTTTTTATTTAAAAAAAAATTAAAAAATAAATTAAGTTGATAACCTTCTTATCTTTGGATTCTGAGCTGCGATCAGTTTTAATTTTGCGTTTCATATTCAAGTTTGGTATAGATTTATATAATTCATGTACTCTAGCTTAGAATTTATCTTTACAATATTCTATATATTTGTACGGTAACATTTTTTAGATTGTAATTATCAGATTAATTTGGATGATTCTTTTGAACATTAAACTTATCAGTTCGCGAACAAACTAAACAAATATAGAATTACTGATATTGCGAAATAAAGTAAATTAATGTTTCACTTAAAATCATTTATGCTAATTCATTTTTTATATTTCTTGTAATTGATAAACATTTGTATTTCAATTTTCCACTATCGGTCAGAAATTTCAGTTCACAAAGAAACTGAATTTTACTCGTCACTATTATTCAAACGATGGAACTTGAAGAATACAGAACTCGATTAAAATGTTTTTATTTACCCGTTCTATAATTCCAACAGCATTTCCATTCCAATGATAAATCGTATGGTTATCTTTTTCTCCAGTAATTTAAATAACAGATACCTTAGATGATTAAAGAATACAAAATCTAAGTCTGCATGAATTCCTAAAGCTTTAAGTCTTCCCCACCTCTAAATCTTGATTCAAGCTCATCAATAGTCGAGTTGCTTTTTTATGGTTTATAGCTTACTAATCTTTCACAGTATTTATTTGTGATTTCAGAATGTTAAATTTTTTTCAATAAATCCATTGATATTCTAATTTTCATGATTTAAAATAGATTTGCCATAAAATTTTCGATTAATTTGATATTAATACCATCCCAATAACAGTATCATCATATTTTTTTTGAAATATATTAAATTGGATTCTTCCGTGATACAAACAATCTCCATGATCTCGTTACAATTTTGTTGAGTTGTTAACCTTATTTTGACCAGCAACCAGATTAGCAACTGTGTACTTAATACGATTTATATCGTGAATATATTTATTTACTATATATTTTTTACAGTACTTCATTCTTTTATCATACAAGAAAAAAGTTAATAAGTACGAACTTATTAAAATCAAGTACAAATTTGGATTGTGCCTAAACTTCAAGTTTCTTAACATTAATTGATTGTCTCTATTTAGACTGAGTTGAGGTTAGAAATATATAAATGTTAATATTTCCTATTACGTAAAAGTAATATTTCTATCTTGCAATACTTTACTGTAATTTTAGCGAATCATAAAATTATGGATTAATTTTCCCCAGAATAATCTAATTAAATTAATTATGTTAAGTGAATAATTAAATAATGCTATAGATATTAGATCTAAAATAAATAATGGAATGAAACAAAATAACAAAAGTAAAGATTGTTAGTGTTTGAGTAAATATAGATGGAATAACTTCTCTAAAGTTTTTTCTTTGTTTCCAGTTAATAAAGTTAGGTAACAATTATTTTCCACCTGAAAGAATTGATTCCTTCCTTTTTAATTCCTTCATTCACTACTTTATTTCCTACCTTTTAAAATCTCTCTCTATTATTGAAGCACAATATAACTTTCATTAAATGAAAAGTTTAATTTTCAATTGCAGCAGTAATTTCTATATTGAAACAGTTAATTTTTACATTGACGCTACAATAAACAAGAATGGAATAAATAGAATCGGTACTTATAATTCAATAATCAGTCACCATTTTAAGATTAATAAAAGGAGCTGTCATAGTATTGTACATGATTTACAAATTTATTGCTTATTTTTTAAAATGTAAATATGTTTATAAAATCATACTACATGTGTTCTACATCAAATTAGCTTCAATTTGTGTATTAATTACAACTCTCTTCACAAATAGAGAAGTTAATCAAAAGTTTGACATATTCAAAATATTGCATATATCAAATATAGCAGATT
>JAAAKQ030467618.1:0-24057 GCA_010016005.3 Zanna intricata | reverse complement strand
GTCATAGAATCAGAAACTTATATCATTAACGGGAGGAAAATTATAAGTAAATAAAAATGTTTTCGGGTCAATATGACTCAAACAGAACAGCAGGGTTAAGAGGTTGCTCTAATGTTATTTGCCGTTAGTTATTCTTACCTGATTTTTATGAGTTCTCAACCGGTCACAATAGAACTGTCGCTACAAGTGACTGAATTATGACAATTACATTTTTTTAAATCACTAGTATAGTGTTGATATTTGCAAACACTAGTAATATCTAAAGTAACACATAAAAAAATAAGTTGTTGGTTTTCATCACTAAATTCACAAATTTTAATGAGTTCTTTTAGCACTGTACCATATACTGTTTTATGACACTCTTCATTGACATAAATCGTTTGGAACATTGTTTTATGTGAAAGTTACTTGAAAATAATGTAAAAATTTAGGAATGATTTTAAAATTTGCAAATATAATATTAAGTAAAACTTATTTATTTAATAAACACTTCCAAACACTGGATGAAATTTGAGATACTCTGTAAATATATGAACAGGTCACTGACTAATGTTAGACTGACCAGCAACGCTAAATGATGCAACAAGCATAAATATACATGTTGCAACATGAATTTTCCTGATGACTGAAAATGTCTTCAAGTGCCTGTTATAACATCAACACTGCAGTTGAATGATTCAAACAAATCTATCTCAACTATAGTAATAAGTATAAAAATATAAAACAGCCAAGACGACAAGAAATTCCCTTGGAGCTCTTAGTGAGCCAAAATATTATTGCATTTAACAGGTTTCATCCTTTTTGAGAGGTTATAACTTTTTTATTAGTACAGTACACAAGAAACTTTTTTATTTTCCATAAACATCTACAAAAACGCTACAAATTGTGCAAATTTGATATTTTCATCAGAGTTATTTGAAGCCAAAATCAGAATTAAAAAAAAAAAAATTGGTTTTCAAAAATTCATAACAATTTAGGAGTAAGTATATCATCATTAATATTATTTATGGTAAAACTACTAACATACATATACCTGCATATAAAAAAAATAATTCAAAATGTTTATGCCATCCCTGCCTCTTGAAAAAATTACCAAAAGTGAAATTTCACCACTTTTTCATGTTCAGTTTTATTGGTAATTTTCTCATAGAAAGAAGAGAGATAGTTAAATAAACAATGGACCAGTCTTTTACCTTAAGAAAATATGATTAAATTGCTATTTGTTTCATCCTTCCAGGACCAATAGTTTTTTAGTTATGATTTTTTCTGTAAACCCTTACAGTCACAAAAACAGGTATGCGCATCATAACAAAAATGGCTTCCACAGGTAAACTGCTTAAATAAGAAACTTATAAAAATAGTTTTAAGATCCTAAGACATATACAAAACAAGTGGGTAAGTTTCAATCTCTTTTGAATTGTTCAAGCAACCACCCTTGGCTCACTTCAAATGGATTGACCTGTATATATATATATATATACTAATACTTCAGTTAAGATAAAATTAATTAAATATTGATAAATATTTTTATAGCAAGCTGAGTATTTCTGCAACAGCATTGGAGTTTTGCAACAATTTTCAACTCCTAGTAAATTCTCAGGTTTTGATCGAAATGTATCTCAACAGCAACAGCAGCAACCACATCAACCTCAAGATGGTAATTGTGTTTTATATTTCATATATCACTAGAGTATATTGTATAGAATTTTTGTGCATAAAAACATTTTATTAAATATTATAAGCAGCCTAAAACCCACTATGATCTCTTTTATGACCAATACTCACATCATTTAAAGAAAAATTGTTTACGTAGCATAGCAATAAAAAAAAAATCTGTATTCTTTGTGTTTACTGATTTTACAGTAATAAAAAGAGTAACAAAAAACTTTTAGGTCCTCTTGAAATTTTTTTTTTTAAAAATAGGTCACTGAATTTTGGTGGTGACATAGCTTTAGGTCTATAAACTGGCTTAGTATGATCTTGTGCTTAATGTCGACATGTACTATACTATGATAATGGAACATAAGAAAACTTTGTATATTGAAATTAACTGTTATGATTATTTAATGTAGGAACAAGGGAACTGAAATAGTACTTAAAAACATGATTGATTCATTTTTATTATACTATAAATTTATGTGTATAAAATGTGTATGTGCTAAAACTATGCTTAGCAGCTGCTTATATTATTCTTGAATATTTGCTATAATTTTTTATTCAGTTCAAAATTGGCTTCTGTACATTAAATGTTATTAAGTATTTAATATTTGGTAAAATCTGTTTTGTTTGAAACCTAAGTCCTATAATAAAAAAATTATATGTACTTTAGTTTTTTTTTTTTTTTTTCAATAAAAGGAATTTAATATTTGAATTGCTTCGTATTTTAATTTTTATTCTTAAGCTCTGAAAGGTTGTACCTCAGGGCTTTACAGGTATTGTAATAGTGACATACAGTTTTCTACTGGTGAGTAATCCTCATTTGGTAGACAAACCTATTATTCCTACCTAGTGAATATATTTTTACTGTTAGGCTGATGAATCACTTTTTAGTATACTGTTGTTTCTTGATGTAAAGTGAACTCGTATTTTTTTCTTCTAGACTGTCAGTTTTAGTTCATAAAACTTTTAACGTTTCTTAAATTTTTATGTTTTGATTTTAATGATGATTTTTTTTCCCTAATTCTTTTATTTTCATGTATCCAAATAATAATCCCATGTGCAGCTGTTGTTTGTAGAAAGTTGAGTGTTAAATTACCTTAAGCTCTGAAACAGGGAAAAGACTCGGTTTTATTAATAAAAATTTATGTTGTGACCTTTTTTTTTATTTTTAACCTGTTCTTTTGAATGAATAGAACATTGAGATCTTGTAATTTGTTCTTCTGAACTCTTCAAATGGTAACAAAATGTAATAAGTTTAAAAAAAAACCTTTTAGATCAAATTTGTTTAATTAATTAGAACTTTAAAATCAATTTTATGGAATTATGATCTGTCTTATAATGTATTTATTTAAATTGGTAAAATTATTTATTTTTAATCTTTTTATAAAATGAAACAACTTTTAATGATTTTGAGTGCTCTTTTATTCATCTAGATACAATCAAAAACTTTTAAGAGATATACACAATCACCATAATATATCTAATTTCCAGTCAAGAAATGCTAAAGGTAATGTAGTGTCTCTGGAGTATCCATCATACTCTTGCATTTAGTGCCAGCTGATTTTTGCCTGTTTGAAATGTACTTTGGAAATAAAATCTGAAAACTGATGATATTGCTGCTGACAATAGAGCAGCTGAAAATTTCGTAGAAAGTAGTCTCTAGGAATGTTTCCAGAAACTTTAAAAATGTTTGCGTAAGTATGTAGCTCTTGAAGGAAATATAAAATTGTTTAATATGTATAACTTTTGTAAAACAAACTTTTTCTCTGACTTTGAAATTCCTTGCACACGCGCACACACACACACACATGTGTATGTGTGATCAACTACTAAAATATTTTAGTAGTGATCAGTTATAATTCAATATAAGTAAAATTTACTGATCTGTATTAAAAATATTTCTGTGCTCTAGTGTAGTTTTTTTTTTGCTTCCATATAGAAATTACCCATTGTTAGATTTGGTCAGCTACAATTTAGTAAGTTGTACATTAATATTTTGGTGAAATTTGCTAATTTTATTTCTTCTTCATTTCTAGATTATGCACACTTGTTTGCTACTCTGATTGCCAGAACAGCAAAAGATATAGATGTCTTAATTGAATCTTTGCCAAATGATGATTCATCAACTGAACTTCAGGTAAGATTATATTCTTTAGTATAATTACTGGGAAAATAATTCTGAAACTTAAAACTACAACTTATTGTTGTACCTAACATCTGAGGGTGTTGGATGTCTTTTTTTAAAAAAAAAGAAGTTTAGTGTGAAAAATTTACATTAAAAACCTTGTGAAATACAAAAACAAAAAAGTCTGTGAAATAGATTTTTCATTTACTCAGTCACTTGCACATCCAGATGGATATCGGAATCATTTGCCTTATATTGTGTAAAAAGAGAACATGAAATTTACTTATATATTACAAAAATAAACAGAAAAACTATTTCATAATAAACCACTGAAATTGATTCTTTTGTCATTATTTCAAGCTAGTGAATGTAGTGCAGATCAAATCACCTTGGGTTTTTTGTGTGTTAATTGGGGTTTTAAATACTACCAGGTGTCTGAAAAAAAAAACTGGTGTTCAAGTACAAATATGGTTTTTATTTTGCAGCACTCGATAGTGTTCTACGTGTAATCTTGAAGAGATGACAATTAAGTTTTAGTTTACACATTCTCTGTGAGATAGTAGCTGCATTAGACAGTTGTGTAGGGCAAGCTGTTATGAGCCTGAGCTTCAATATTGTGAACAGTTTTTGAAAACGAAGCATTCTAAACGGGATACTCATCTGGTAGGCCTAAAACAAGTGTCAAAAATACAGAAAAAATTTGACTTTCTTTCCAACAAAGTCTATAATGTTCATTTTATTGTATTAGTTGACAACTAAACATTCCAAAAAGCACTGTTTATAGTGTTCCCAAGAAATTGAAAATTTTATAATCTGCAATTACTCCATGAAATTAAACCTAACAACAATTCACAGAGTTCAATTTGTATCAACCGTGTTTGACTTAATTTTTTCTGATGAAAACTACCTACAGCACATTTTATTTTATGATGAAGCAACATTTCGTGTTCTTATAGTCATGAATCATCATACTTATTGAGTATGTGGTTTTTCAGTTTGTTTATTTTACTTAGAATGTGAGAAATCTTATTTTAATGTGTATGAGTATTATTTTAACGTATGAAATCTTATTTTAATGTATGTATTCTTAATAAATACCATATATTACTGCAGATTTTGTGAAAAAGTCAAATGGAGTTGGTGAATATTAAAGTCTGTGTTGTTATTTTGAGTTATAACATCTCTTTTGATATCAATCCAAACAAGGTTTGATCAAAAAGTTTATTTGAAAAATATACCTTTATTCATATGAACTTATGTTGTCCATTTAAAATAGTTTCTATCACATAGAACATGCTCATGTGAGTTTTTTGCAGTCTTCAGAACATTTCCAGTTGATGCTATATTGTTTAATAACAGTCTCAAAACATTTGTCTTATGGTGTTTTTATCATTCTCAGAAAGAGGTAATAGCCAGTGGCTGTGTTTGGTGAATGTAATGGTTATGGTACCATTAAAATGTTTTTTTTTATTCTTGATGAATTAATAATTTGCAAGTTGCATTATGAGATTTCCTTAAAAATATAGCCATTTTTTTATTTTATTTTTTTTGTGTGATATCCAAAATAATATTCTTTATTGATATAATTTATTGTCAATGTTCACAATTTTGCAAATGAGAAATTAAACTCTTTAGCAACTTCTGTAACATTAACCCCACCTTATGTTTTCCCTGCCATATTTTAGGTTATTTTCAGCTAATTCAGAGCATCTTGGAAAAATTTATACAATTTACTTACTATTTGTATTTTTAAGATGTTAATCTTTATTAACTAGCATTGCATACTAATAATATTCGCTAATGTACTGTCAACCTAAGTGAAATAAGCACAGTAGTTTTAACTTAAATTTATAGTTGAATAATCTCTGTAAAAGTAAACAATCCAAAAATTTTCACATTTCCAGAACCTGAGCAGATTCTTGAATTGATTTGTTATACAGAAAGAATAACTATGAGCAGTACAAATTAGTAATGATCAAAAACAAAGTATTGGCTCAGCCAGTTCCCACAATACAAGATTGGAAATAAAGGTTGCTTTCAGCAACTTTGGTGCTACTCGGATTAATAAAAAACTAGATCCTGGATAAGGCAATAAACTTCATACTTATAATATCTATACTTGATATGATGGTAACATTATGAACCGGTACATTTCAGGAGATACCTTCTGAAAATCAAATCGTATGTTATAAGGTACTTAAGTGGTACTGATATAATATAAGTTGCCTTATTTTGCAAGGTATTTCCCATATGAAATGTCAGCAAAGCCATGCTTAATAAACTGATTTTTGTGTATAGCACTGACGTTAGTGCTAAATGCAGTTTCAGCATATGACAGCATTTATTATTGCCTAATAACCATACCAGCCGATTACTTAATGTTTATTCATTACATTTTAAGTTATTTTCAAAAACTATTTTCAGTTTTGTAAGCCTTATTCAACTGACAAAAAAATTCACATTACTGAGATAAGAATAATAATATATAGCATTGTATTTAATGTATTGTAAGAGTTATATACAAATCTTTTACTGGAAAAAAATTTAGTGAAAACTACCTTCTTTTTTATTTTATTTCTTCCAATTGCAACTTATATTTTGATATCTGTGTTAAGATTGCGAGTTTACGCCGCCTTGAGCAAGAAAATCAAGAAGCAGGAGAACGCTTAGAAGAAATTGTAAGACGAGGTGAAATACTTCTTGAACAAGTACAGGCTGCTCTTGCGGATATTGCCCAAAGCCAGTTGGAAATGCAACAGTTGACATCAAAGCAGAATGTTACAGAAAAGCAAACAAGTGTCTCAGGTCCTAGCACCAGTAGTACTAATAATAGTGTTTAAATTTTTTTTTATTATTGTTTTGTTAATTTTCTATGAGAGATATAATTTATGTTACTGTGATTGTAAAAAAACTAACAGGAAAGTTATAAAAATTGGCCCAATAAAGTTAAGGTTATAGTATCAAATACATTTTTAGCTAAGTGGAATTTTCTGCTTTATGGAGTTTGATGTATTATTGGTTATTATTATAATAATAATAATAAAACTGATAAATTCTAATTTGATTATATTATGTGAGAAATACAGTTTAAAAAAATACGGATTAAAAAATTAACAAATAAGTTATCAAAACTAGCTCATTTTACTTTGTAAAGAATTGTATATGTTTCTGTCAAATATTTATTTCTAGAGTGATTTATATTTTGTAAATTAGTTGATAAAGAGGTTATTCAAAGTTACTTACCAAAGTTGAGAAGAATGTTTAATTTAGCATAAAATTAAAATTTTATATAACACTAAAAGATTTAAATAAAAATAAGAACATAGACGTTGATAATATAAGTTATAAGAAGAATATATAATTCTTCAGCCACTATTTTGAAGGAATGCCATCATAATTTTAATAAAATAAATAATTATAATATCTTTCCCTCATTGAGTGATCTTAATTCTCGATCTGCAATTTTAAAGTTATTGAAAGTTAATTAACTAGGAAGTTATTTTGAAATCGATTGCCATATTTAAATTGATCCAAGTATCTGGATCATAACAGGATAAAAATGTATGGTCAGCTAAACTTTTAAAGTCATAAACATTGTCAAGAAAACAGAAGTGGAGTTGTACAATAAATAAATTCATTATTATGCCCTATTTTCCTACAGAGAGCTGACATGTGGAGTTCAGTGAAGTATGGTAGAAAAAAGCTATGATTTTAAGCATAAATGCTTAAAAAATAACTTGGGAGAATTATGGAGATGGCTAAAGAACCAGAAAAATACTGAAATGTGATCGACTGAAGAAATAGCCAGATATTGTGTGAAAGAAATGAGCATGTTATGTTGTTCATACATTTGCCTTTTACTTCATTTGAGGGATTGGTGATCGATTGGCTGACTTAAAACAAGATGAGTAGATGTGCTTCATAATGGTATGATGATTCTGGGTGTAAGGTACTAATGTAGAGAGAAGTCCAAATCACGGACAAGTATCTCGCATATCAGGAGAGAAATGCTAGTCTTCAGGGTCGTTATCACCCTGTTAAGTAGGTAGACCCATGGGTTAATCCTAGAAGGGCTAGGTGAAACAAGAGCAAAGCTATCTGCTATTATAGGCTTTGTCATTTGTTGCCTTTACAAATTCTCATTTGTTGATCTTAAAGATGCAATAAAAGAGAATAAAACCAAGCGTATCCTTTATGAAAGCTTCATTTCAGTATCAGATAATCACTATCCTAATAATGATTAATAATTTCAATTTATAATGAACTTTGAAAATTTATTTTTTATGGATATATGTGCTCTCAGAGTTGAGTTCAGTTGCTAGTAAAGAAGTATTATAAATAGCTTTATTATTTTAGGTACTTGTGTATTATAATGGTACCACCATTGTTGGCAGGTTATCACCAACATGACTGGTGGTGAGTTAAATAACTACGTTCTACTTCTTATGAGTAAGACGATAAGTTAAAAATATTTGTTAGAGTTAACGGTTAAGTTATAAGTAAAATGTGTGCACTTAGAATTTGGGATCTCCTACATTCTCTTAGATTCTTAGAGGAAAAGGGTATTCTTCTGAAGGGACGAAAATGTGCCAAAGAACATGCTATGACTTTCTATTTTAGTGAAAGAGTAATTTGGTGATGCAACAAGAGAAGTTGCTGCAATAAAATAGGTATGCTCACTGGTAATTGGATGAAAGGCAGCAAAATAAGTTTTCTGAATGCAGTCTGTTTTATTTATGCCTGGGTATATAAAATGAGTTCTTTGAAATGGTGTTCATGTGAGCTACACATGAGCAGTCATACTTATAAAGACTGGAACAACTACCTTCATGAGGTATGCATTTCACAGTTAATAAATCAGCCTGGAAAAATAGGGTGTCCAGGTAGAATAGTTGAAATAGATGAAACTCTATTCAGTTGATGAAAAAATCAGGTTGGATGAATGTTTTCCCAATAATGGGTTTTCAGGGAAATTTGTCAGGAGATTGGTGAATTTTTGTAGTCAAGGTTCCTGATAAATCCTTCAGTATTACTGTCTCGAATGAAATCCTGAAGTGTGTGGAATGCAGTACAACTCTGTATTCTGACTCATGGAGAGTGTATAGGACAAATGAGCTGGAGAAGCACAGTTACCAGCACTTCACTGTCAATTAAAACTACAATTTCATTGATCCTGAAACAGGAGTACACCTGATTTTGGAGGATTTTGTTCAAGTCAGGAGGAAGATATTCTGTTGATAAAATATAAAAATAATTTCCATGATGGCAGTCTATCTCAGTAGTTAGGATATAGTAAGAAAATCTCTTGGAGCTCTGAAATTAAATGGTCAAAGGGTAATTTATTGTAATAGGGGATTTCAGTAGTAGAATATCGGACAATCAGAAATTGTTTGATGAAATAGTTGAGTGATTGGAATTGAATTACAATTAGGTTTCTGAAGATATAGTAGTGAATGAGAGAGGTTGTAAGGTTTTGGAATGTGTGATATGTGTATATTAAATGGTAAAACAAAGAGTGTCAGAGAAGATGAGATTACTTTTATTGAGGTTTATGGGAAAAAGAAAGAGTTTTTTAATGGATTAATGTAAGAGATTTCTGGAATTTAGTAAATATTTTTAAAAATAAGTAGTTTTAAGTATGCTGATATTAAGACAGAAATGTGGGTACACCATTTTTGTGGCTTGTTGTCAGTTGACTGTTTACAGACCTCATGGATTATGTATTTCCTTAAATAAATAGATCATCCTTTTATTGTGTAAAAACAATACAGAATTACATCACAATCATAAACAATCAATAACTAGGGAAATATTGGTAAAAGTCTACAGAAATAAATAATTAAAATGTTTTTAAATTTTAAAGTCCTTTCTACCCATTCAAACGCACGAAACGTATCATTCATGCACCATTCGCATCTTTATGATATCAGACTTGGCTCTTGTTTAATTTTAATTATTTATTCCAGCACCACCCATAAACTCATCATTAGGGTACAATGCCTTAGACACCAAAAGAAGTTTTAGTCGAGATTTAAACAGACTCAGAATGGGAATTTGTTTGACGTCCTCTGGGAACCTATTAATTAAATTGACATCTACTTTCAATGGCAAATGTTTGAAAGCCACTATTGGGTATGCAAGCTGTCCCAGCTTCTGGTATCATAAAGATGTACATCTCTGTTTCATACTAAAGTGCATTTAGAACAGCAATACACCACAACATCCAAGATATAAAGATAGCGCAAAGTCAAAAACCCTACTCAGCATGCTTTGACCACAGTATCCCCAAAGTCGAATCCTATATGACAAGTATGGAAAGGTTAGGTTACTAGGCCATTTTCAGCGGATCTAAAGAGCACACACTTGCAAGTTTCAGTGGGCAAAGATGTCCAATGAAACCTTAGCACAAACACAATCTATGTGTTTGTCCCAAGTCAGCCTTCGATCAAGGTGTATACCCAGGAATCGGGTAGATTCAGATTCCTCTAAGAGTCATCACAGCAAAATTTCTCTTGCTCTTGGAGACAAAATTTAATAATGGTTAACTTTGATTTGTTGGTCTTTTAGTTTATTTCTGAAAAGTGTGGAATGCAGTGATTTAGTTCAACAAAAGTTTTGACCTACAAATAACTTGAAAGATTTATCTCTAAAGCAGTCACTTGTCATCAACATATTGAATCACATCTCCATTCCGGACGACTGATTTCAGGTTGTGGATATAATTTAGGAACATGCCCCAGGAGGTAAGAAATTACCCATTTATGTGGCAGACCCTACACACCAGATACTTCTAACTGGTGCAGCAGTGTTTCATGATGTAAATAGTCGAAGGCCTTGGCACATATTCTCGCCCATCCAATCCCTCGATAGTGCCATCAATAAAATTTGTTACAGCAGCAATTGTGCTTTTATTTTTCCTAATACCAAATTGCTAGCCAAATAAGAGACTTTTATAAATCTTACTCAGACCTGGAAGAATGGAAGTAGGGTGATAGTTATTGGTTTGATGTGGATCATCTTTTTTTGAATATTGAACTATTCTAGCTGTTTTTAAGCAGTCAGGAAAAACTCCTGTTACAAAGGATAAATTGATCATCTCTGTAACTGGTTTTATGTGTTTGTGACACTGCTTAGTAACCACACAGACATGCCATCAATGTAACATGTCTTCAGAGTCAGCTTTTGAATGACACTTGCCACCTCCACCATGTCAATAGGTATAAGAGCCATGAAAGCAATTGGTTGTATAACATTAGCTAAATTGAGATAAGACCCATTGAACATCAAATAACCTGAAGTGACAGGCAAAATAATTGTTAAATTCGTTTGCAACTTCCTGTGGATCTGCAATTATTTTATCTTCTCTTTTATTGAGAATTGGTTTCTAATTTTTGATTGGTTTTTCCTTTGTTATATGATGAATAATTTGCCATGCATTTTTGAAAAATCTTTTGCTATCATTAATGATTTATTAATATCATAGGATTTAGCTGCGCAAATAACCTTATTGAAGATCTTTCTGTAATTTCTGAAAAAACAATTTTTGACAGGGCAACTGATTTCTAAATAATAATTAATGCAATTGTAAAATTTATGGAATTTTTCATATGGGGCCTTATTTTTTTATAAGAAACCCCAAGTTTCATTTTTAAGTTTGAAGTTAAGCTGTTTAATATTTTCTTATTAATTAATCTTTTTATTGTGAAGGTTGGGCTTTTTATTTTTGGCTTTCCATTAAACTTAACCTCCTGGGTGTAATGGTCTATAATGGCCATTTTCGTTACTGAAACTGAGAAATTTGGAATGTTCATTATGATGTCAAGAGTTATTCTCGACATGAGTGTCACTCTAATTGGCTAGTTTACAGATTAATTTAAATCAAAAGAGTTCAGAATATCATGAAGCCACAGGGTGAGAGCTGCAGGACAGTGCTTAATATACCTATATTGAAATTACATATTAAAATGAATTTATTTCTTTTCAAAGTAAGAAAGTTTTGAGTTTTTTTTTTACGATGATGAAGGAATGCATTTACGCAAGCCCTACAGGGTCTTCGCAGGGTGTGTAGGGCTCAAAACCAGGGTGCTAACCACCCTGGCCTAGCATAAAGCTAAGTGGGCACTAGAACATGGAGCCGTGGCATCCATGAGCAGTGTTGCTCCCACTCCCTACCAACTAAAACTCCCTCACCTTATTCCCAGGGGCGATTGGAATCACCTTTCGGCATATCGTCAGCCAGCCCTGAGTGTTGTGGCAGCAGATTAATCCTAACCTTGTGCCCTTCTGTTTGGGATCCTGCAGTGGAGCCCCCCTTCAAGGTCCTCCTGGGCTCATTGGGGCATGTCAACTCCCCACTTGTGGAGAGCCACCATATCCCTTCTCCAGGAGGCTACCCGTCCCACCCTACTAGCCTAATCTTAAAGGGGCGACATGCGCATTGAAAAATGTGCAAGTGTCCCTCCTCCCCACCCACTCGTGACCTCTCAAGGGGGCCCTGACTGCTGCATCGGAAGTAAGATCCAGTACACTCTTGCGTGTCCTGGACCAAGGCAACCTCTGCAGACAGGCTGCCTCCCATGCCCTAATCATTGCCACGTTTTGTCCTATTTGTACTTCCCATATTTTTTTTTTCTCTCCCCTAACTAAAACCCATACCAATTAAATCCCTATAACCCCATAATAGCCACACCCACATTAAATACCCACGAACCGCCTACCTAATCTAAATGCACCCAGATTAAACATGATACATATTAATAATAGAAACAAGGTAAATCATACAGAACAAAGATACAAGATGTATACATAATGAAATTTAAAGTTCAACAGCAGTTAAACCAGTCACTGTTAAAGATAGGTCGTAGAACAACAGAAATAAGACCTGATTCACAGCAGCAAGTTCCCAGTTCATGACACATTATATACATGAATAATATTCGACAAAAAAAGCACAAAATAATATACAATATATAAAGAATAATAAACACAATAATCACCAAATATTTTACAATGAGTTAATGTACAACCAATACAATTTATAACAAGTCACATGTGACTTGATTAAACATAACAATCACACTGTTTACACAGTATGCACAAGAATACATACAGAAAATAGCATGCATAAAACGATTTAATAACATAACATACATAAACACTATTCTAAGGACTAACTAGTAGCGGAGTAAGTCCGCTACTAGTTACTAGCGGAATAAGTCTGCATATGGCAGCCTCTCATTCCTTAGTACTGGTGATGAAGGTAATCAAATTGGCCACCTCCATCCACTGTGACCTACCTCGAAGCATGTAAGTCACAACATTATCAGGAGTGATCCAATTCAGGCCCTGCAGCACCTTAGTTCCACCCCGCCGATGGCATGCAAAAAACATATGTTCCGTGGAGTCTATTTCCTGGCAGTACAAGCACTTCTGTGTCCGTCTCCTGTTAAATTTGTGGAGGTACATACCAAGCCCTCCACGACCCATGAGGAACTGGAAAAGAAAGCAGTCCATCTCCCCAAAGCCCCTCCCGAACCATGGTTCCAAGTGCAGGTATCAGTCTCCTTGTCCACGCGCCCATGCCTGAAGTGTTCCATTCCATCTGCCATTCTAATGTTCAGTTGGCTCTACTCTCCTTCGGTGTTCTCCTTCATAAACCCTCGCCCACTCCGACACCCTTAGGTGTAACGGTGGCACCCCTGCCACAATAGCGGCAGCAGCACCACCAGAGACCGTGCAAAGGTTCACTCTATGTTGCAGTGACAGCAGATGTTGTACACTGCGCTTGTACTGCAAAGGTCTCATGTCACACGGGGATAGTGTATAGCAGAATAGAAGTCACCACATACAAGAGAACCCTCCTTTTACTTGCCCGTGGTCCCCTTTTCGACGCTAGTATCTTTCCGAGATGACTGCCTTCGCTCGTTGTCAAGCCACACACCCAAGTATTTGGCCGACTTGTTCTCCCGGATTGTGTGGCCTTTCACCCGGACTTCCATCCTCCTCAGTCTCCTCTTCCCTACCAAGGTCACAACATCCGTCTTCTGCGGCGCAAGGTGCAGACCCCATCCTTCCAACCAAGCACCGATACAAACAATCGCTGCATTGGCAGTCTCCTCAACCTGATCTTCGGTATAGCAGCATCCTGTTCTTCGATATTCGCTACAAGCAGGGCCAGGTCGTCCGCGTAGGCGATCATCTCCGAATCTCCCTGAAGCTCAACACGGAGAAGGCCATCGTACGCAACATTCCACAGGAGTGGATCTAGCACCTGTGGCACCCCACCGTGCATACTGAATTCCTCCCTGTCATCTTCTGTATTAGCATATACCCTCCTGTCCCCTAGGTATTTGTTGATCAAGGACAGCAAGGCATCGCTAACTCCAAAGCCTCTCATGCTAGCCAGTATCACACGCCAGGGAACGCTATTAAAAGCGTTGCGGACGTCGAGCAAGACTACCATTTGAATCTTCCTGGTTCTCCATGTTCCCGTAGCACAATTTTTAGTCCACGTTATGACGTGCCTGACCGCATCAACGGTAGATCGTCCCCATCGACATCCATACTGATTTTCTGATAGGCCCCCCCACTACAGCAAGCTCCACGTGTAGCCACTCAGCCAGTCTTTCGTAGAGCTTACCCATCGTCTTCAGGAGGCAAATGGATCTAAATTTGGTCTCCCTCCTTTGGCGCGCCAGGCTTGGGGAGGAGAACCAGCTTCGCCTCCTTCCGGCAACGGTAAAAGTCCCTTTCTTCCAACACTGCATTGAAGACATCCAAAGATGTTCTAGGTTACCTCTCAACCAGGCACTTTATAGTCATAGCGGGCACTTCATCCGGGCCTGGACTCTTCTTCAGACTCATCCTCTTTGTGGCCCACATTAGTTCATCCATGGAGAACCTCGGTGCTTGGCCTCCGTCAAAGTCTTCTCTGTCTCCCTCGATGATCTCAAAAAGATTGACGATGGCCTGCTGTGTTTGGGCTTATGACAATCTGGGGAGGCGGCGACCTAGTTTTTTCATAACTGTGCCATAGGCCTTCCCCCAGGGGTCGACATCAAGATCTTCTACCAGGCACTTCCAGGAATTCACCTTGGTGATTCTAATCTGCTCTCTCAGCTGCCTCCGATGCTCTTTATATTCCTCCCCCAGAGAGTGGAGGAGAGCTAGAGAGCTAAGATCTCCTTAGAGAGCTACGGTCACTGCAGTAACATCGATGATTGAGCTGCTGCCCCTACCCACAAAGGTTGAGACAGCAGGAGAGTTAAGTATCACCATCCCAAGGGACAATAATAACACAGCCAATTCATACCTCCTGGCGGTGGACCGCATGCCAGCCAACTCGATGCATTCCGCATTCGGGACCCCGGCTAGAACGACTGGTTTATCTTCACTGCAAACAAGGTCCTGGATGTTAGTTAGGACCTCGCTGAATCTCTCAGCACAACTATTGGGGGATACGTATACTCTGACTAACAAGTAGTTCGTTAACTCCATGGCTGTGAAATCCTTCCCAACCACGGTGCACACAACCGCATATCCCCCAGACACTGCACCTATTGCAGCATCCTCTTCTTCATCCACCAGCAAGGGACTAGAGCACACCAAGTGTCGATTTGGTTCGGCTATGAACATGAAATCCACTTCGGTAATAATTGCGGATTCCCATAGAAAAGGTCCTGGGCACCCGCGCTTCTGTTGGCGTTAAGTTGTAAGCAACGCATTATTAATGTCCAAACATATGACTGACCATTCTACCCAGAAGTGAGCCACTTGGCTGGGGCCTGGCACATTATGCACTGGTGACCACTCTCCCCACAGTTATAACAGCCTCTAGATGCAAACCTCTAGATGAAAGGCCGAAATGCTACCACTCACGCCACAGAGGCCGACTAGTGTTTAAAATTAGATGAAAATTATGTGTTACTGACAGCAATCATTTTTAAAGCATTAATAGCAATTTTCTACAGAAATTATTAGCGATAATATTTTTATAGCAAAAATCATGATTAACTGGTTTTTATTTCATTTAAGTATACAGCTCTTTTTAAAAAGTAATTTCTTCTGTTGGAAGGGATTTTTGGAAAAAAACTTAATGATTTTTTTAATGCTTGAGTTGTTTGAGAAGGTTTATACTTTTATTTTATTTTTTTTTTTACCTCTGGAATCACCGTTAAGGTATATCATCAGAGGATGAGATGAATGAATTGTAGCGCATGTGAAAAATGCCATGCCTGACTGGGATTTGAACCCGGTACCTCCGGGATGAAAGGCCGAGACGCTACCACTCGTGCCACAGAGGCCGGCATACTATACTATACTATACTTTATACTATTATGTAGGCAAAGAACCACTAAATAAGTATTACCACTCGTATTTCAGTGTAAGTTTTTTATTTAAAATGTTTGTTTGTTTTTTTTTTTTGCAGGCATTGAAAAATGTCATGCTCTGTGCAGGATTTTGCTGTAATCCATGCTCCTTTGATTGATAAATAGTGTAGCGTTTTCATATTATTATACTGTAAAATATTTGATGTAATACTTATATTGTAAGAAAATTACTGTAACAAATCATAACCACTGGCAGAATACATTCTTAATTACTGAAGTATTTACATTAAAAATACAGTGCAAACAGAATAAAATGAAACCGATTTTTGCACTAATTTCATTAAACTTTACACTGAATAGAATTGATGATTCTAGCAGTGTACAGTACTTACACAGATTACAGGGAAAATGGTCAGTTATATCCAAATAGCAATAGTTGGAAAGTATAAAGCAAAGATATTCAGTTTCTAAATACTAAGGTATTTTTTTAATGATTAATACAGTCAAAGCCAATAAAAGGCAAAATCATACAGTTACTAACTAGATCGGAACTGTACTCATTGTTAGTTACCTCAGCACATTTTGTATGACTTTTCCATTAGTTTAATTTATTAACTCTAATTTTTTTTTTTGTGAATGTGAACAATGAGGGGTTTTCATAAGTAGAACAAAGAAATGTTGAAAAAATTGTAATATTGATCAGTGCTTGTCAAAAAAGGAATGTGGATTGTGTAATTCATTCTTTACATGAAGTTTGGTAGCTGTATCCGTATGCCAGGCCTGGATAATGCAAAATCTCTGAGATTATAATTTATAAAATACAATAATATAAAAAAAAGGAAAAAAATTAATTTTTTTTCTTCCACAATTATTGATATCAGATATGTATTCTCATGTTCCATATAAAATATTATATTTGTGACAATAGTTTATTCTCATTAGTAATAAAGTAAATAGCAATTAATTGTTTTCTGATTCAGTTGCAAAAATAAAAATTTTTTAAATTCCTGATTAATTGAATCTAATTATATAAATTATGCATTTTATCGGTTATTAAAAAATAAAATTATTTAAAATATTTCATAATACAATACTATATTAATTAAAATTTTACTTTTGCTTAATTATAAGAAATTTTATTGAATATTGTATTGAAATGTAAATAACTAGAGAAATTTCATTACTTCCAGTAACTTAAAATATTCTCCAAACTTCTATTAAACAGATTAGAGCAATAAGTTCTATCATAAAGTTGGAGAATATCAAGGGGGATTTAGAAAAGGTAATCATGTCAAGAACAAATTCTCAGTTTAAAATTAATAATTGAACCTCACATATTACAAAGCAAACCAATATTCATTACATTTATGGATTTTCAAAAAGCATATGACTTTGTAGTTAGAAAAACATTAATTAAATATTTAGAAGAATGTAGAGTTAATCAAAAGACAAATAATCTTTTAAAGCTTATTCTTATCATACAAAATCCAAAGTTAAATTGTGAGGAGTAATCAGCAAACCGTTCCAAAGCAAGACAAGTTTAAGACTGGGAGATGGTCTATCACCTATATTTTTCAATTCTGTATTAGATAAAATTATGAAAAATTGCAAGAAAATTGTGACAATGGAATAAGATTGAGCACAAAAAAGGAGAGATAACAGTTAAATTTTTAGCATTTGCTGATGATTTTGCTTTACTAGTAGGATCAGAAAAAGATGCCAAATTGAAAACCTTAAAATTATAGCTTAACAGGCTGGTTTACAAATTTCTTATACTTAAACTCTTTTCAAGGCTAAGATTAAAAATTTCAACAAGAAAATAATCCATAGAAAATTTGGAAGTGTTTAAACAACTAAATCTTCAAATATTTAGACTAAGTAGCCAATAATAATGGAATAAACAAAAATTCTTTACAAAGTAAATTGGCAAGATTAAAAAACTAGAATTTTTACTAAAAATGTTTAGAACAAAAAAAAATGTATCCATCAGTGCCAAAAATTGATGGATACTCTAAACCTGTTATTCTTTATAATACAGGAACAGGTTAATAATTAGAAAAAAAAATAGAAAGGAAAAAATATATAAATCTAAAAAGGATCAATTATCAGAATATTTATCAAAATATCAGTACATTAGTACCAGATAATAGAAGAAGAAAATTAAGATTTCTTAATATGATAAGGACATACGATTTTTTTTTTTTTTTTTTTTACCTCCGGAACAACCGTTAGGTTATATCTTCAGAGGATGAGATGAACGAATTGTAGCATGTGTGAAAAATGCCATGCCTGACCGGGATTCGAACCCGGGAACTCCGGATGAAAAGCCGAGACGCTACCACTTGGCTACAGAGGCTGGTATGCGAAAATTACTATTTACACCATTGTCATCTGAGTTTCCAGTTGTTGAACAATAGGTAAATATTTAAAATTAAAAAAACACATCTGCCAAAAAAACATTGCTCTTTTTGTTCTGGTTTAGTTGCTCATGATTTTGTATTATACTAGCAAATACCCCGTTTGAATTTTGAAATTCAGAAGGTTAGTTGTGAAGATATAATATTTCCAAATAACCATGATCTGTTAGTTTGAGAGTGCACGGAAGAGGTAGCCTTCAACCTACTAACAAATACCCCATTTGAATTTTAAAAATTGGATGATTGTTTGCAAAGTTATTATAAGAGCACCCCATTGCATTTCTCAAAACAGCACCCCAGGGGCACACCATTTGTTACTAGTTAGTGATGTTTGGTCTAGGATTGGATGCTCACACTATCTCACTACTAGCCCATTATTATTAAACAGAAATTTAGTTAATATTATTTTATTTAATGTAAATTTAATTCAGTTATTTTTGTAATATTATTAATTTGATTGATTCTAATTATTCAGTTCAAATGCAACTCGCACAGTAATAGAGGCTTACCGTTCACAGTTCATTAATTCAATTCATTAAAATTTGTGTTACAACCGGCAAATCTCCACTACCACATATAAATATATATTTACATAGCCTATGACACTCCCAGTAATGTAAGGATTCCTTGAGGTCGTACATCTAAATCAGTTCAGCCATTGTGCTGCTGTGATGGAACAAACATGCACCCTAAATACATTACACTCCTTTTTGGGCAGTCATGTAATAAAAGAAAGGGTGTATTATTTAATATTTAGCAATAAAATTGTGACACAGAGCAGACCAATGGTGATGCACCAGGCAGCTGCACACAGCTCCCTCTACAACTCTCTCCCACTAGAAGCAATCTGTTGTCAATTAATTTACAGATTTTACTTAATTTCTAAATGTAGATTATTTTTATTTATTTGATTTTATTAATAAAAGAAAGGAATTACTATATTAGTTAATATTTAGCAGTAAAAAAAGGATTCTTTATTTAGCAGGAGAGAGTCATTGGCATTCATCTGGTTGGTGCATCATGTGGTCTGCTCTCTGCTAATAGTAACACCTGGACTGGAAACTAAGACACACACACAAGCCAATTCCCCATTATCAATATGGATAGCATTTAACATTAACGTTATATTTCTATTAAAGGCTATTAAATTCTATATCTATTCGCTCCTTGAGCTCATTTTAAATACAAAAACACCAGAATGTTTAGAAAGATATTCTCTACACACTAATATTTCTTTTCTTAAAATATTTCTGTAAAATACTTAATATTCTCACAAATATGAGGATATGAACATGTCGAGGGTCCAGAGGATAGAGCTCCCTGACTAGACTGGCTAGTAATACATAAGCAAGGTGAAGTGACATCAACAAATAAGAGCAAGAATAAAGAACATGCTTATACAATTGAACATACTGCCCATCAAAAAAATCGAAAGATTTTTTTCTTAATTGTTTATAAACAGTAATAATAATTATAAAGTAAATTAATAAATTTTATTACCATAATTCATTCAATATTACACTCCTTTTGGGCACTTATGTAATGAAGTTGTTTTGAAACTATGCCTGAGGTTTGACTAAGCGTAAGGTTACATACTGTTCTTATGCCTTTTACTGGAGGTAATTTTTTTTAAATTATCTCAAATTACAGTGTATCTGTAACAGTGAATGAACAGAGAATTGCAATTAGGATATTGATATTAACACTATATTTTTCAAATGTCAAGCAGTGATTACAAACTGAATATTCATATTTCAAAATATTTTCAGGTCATTTACGAGAATATTTTCAGGTGAATTTTTTCTTATCAATCTATTGGGATTTTAAAAACTTGTTGACAGTTGAGATGAATCTCCAGTCCTTTTTTTAACAGTTTCTTTTTTCTTTAAATAATAACCTAGAATCAGCTCTTTACTTAGTTTCGTATTATTAAAATAAGTGAATCGTTGGAAGATGCATTTAAAAATAATTGCAAATTCAAATTAAGTGTAGGAATGTTTGAGATAAACTTTCTGAACAACATGTTTCTGATAATTGTTTATGTAAAATAGCTGGTAACTTAATTAGAAATGACAAAAAGAAATGGAAAAATCCAATTATATTTAGGTATATCTACTTAAAGAACTGAAAAACAAAAGTAGAAAAAAACATAAAAAGGAATAAAATTTTAGGTAATTGTATATAATTGTGGATTCACCTCCAATTTTGATGAACTTTAAAATGTACCTAATTTAAGACCTAAGTTATTGGTAATAATTGAAATTATTCATCGGAAACACCTTTCACCTGAGCTAACATTCTTATAAGATATGCAGTACCCATACCAAACATTTCACTATTCAGCACTGTATGAGTGAATATATATTATTTTCAGACCAAATATTATTTTACACAATTATGGAGTCAGCCTAACAATTTTCCAATTTAATACTTAAATAAATTAGACAAGGTTAGTGAGCGTTAGCTTATATTTTCTGATATTGTAAGAGATTCAGTTCATGGAACTGTTACCTCTCTCTTTTTCTATTTAGCCTTTGGAACCACCGTAAGGTATTACTTCAGAGGATGATATATATGAATGAAGTGTAGTCTTATTCAATCCCAGGTTGACCGTTCCTGAGATGTGTGGTTAATTGAAACCCGACCGCCAAAGAACACTGGTATCTACGATCTAACTTTCAATCCGTATAAAAGTAATTGCCTTTACTAGGATTTGAACCTTAGAACTCTTGACTTCAATGATGAGTTAAACCACGAGACCAGCTCAGTGGTTACAAAATGGTTATCTAACCTAACCTAATTTAACTCAATATAATTTCACTTGAACCAAGTCGTTTATTATGTAATTCATATATTTACTATATAACGTACAGCTTAATCATAACCTAACTTAATTTAGACTTAAGTGAATCTTATCTCATTCTTAACAAATTTTGACTGAAGCTAAATTATTTAGTGTGAAAATAATGTATATTACACTTGTACAATGCTGAATTATGAAATTTTTGGTAAGGGTACAGTCACATGTTTTCAAATTATAGAACAATAATTATTAATTACAAAAGTGAACATTGAAAACTGTCATCTTAATGAATCCAGTCCTCTATCGAAGTCTACATACATTGATATATCGAACATTGGGATACAACAGGTACTGTGTAACTTATGAGGGATGAAACTCAGGTGAAAGGTGTTTTCTGATGAATAATTTCAATTGTGATGAATAACTTAGGTCCTAAATAAGGTATATTCCAAATTTCATCAAAATTAGTGGTGATTATATAATTGTATGCAAGTACAAAATTTTAGGTTATTAGTGAAAAAAAAAGCCATTTTATAAGTATTTCTTTTTAGAAAATAATTTTTTAATTGCTAGAAATAGTGAATTTAAAAAATGATAGCTTAAGAATAGAAACCAGAAATATTATTTAATTTAAAAAAAATAATATTAAAAAGAAATTAAATTAATAATGCTTAAAATTATTGAATAATTATAAGCATTAGTGTATTAATGTTTAAAAGAAAGCCCTTAAAGAAAAGAAATTATTTCGTTTGTTTATCAAAGTTAAGGTGGAGCTCAATATTAGTAACCTATACTGTATCAATCCTTAAAATTTGATTTGTTATTTCTTAGCATTTTATGACCAAACTAAATTCAAAATCAGTCTTGAAAATTCAGCTATCGCAAGAGTCGACTGCTTAGTGAAGTTTTACTGTATTTGGACTTAGCTAAATTAGTTAGTTGTAAAGGAAATTTATGTTAAACTAAATTTATTGTTTTTAATTATCGCATTTGTTATTTGCTGTTAGAAATAATTGTGGTGAAAAGATAATTTTACTATAATTGTTAAGATTTAAGCATTATTGAATTTGTTTAATGCTCAATCTTTTCCTTTTTTTGTATGTTTTTACTTGTATATATTTATATTACCTTATTATTTTCTTTTAATTATAAATTATTTAGGTTGGAAGTGAATTTTGTACTTCACAAGACCTATTTTTCATTTAATTTTATGCATCAATTTACAATGTGATATTTTAAATTATAGAAATAGTAGTAGTAAACGATAGTAATATCATTAATTTTAATAAGTAAATTAAATTTGTGCTGAGTTTTTTATTTATTATTGTTTAAAAAACCGATAGAAAAACTTGAAATACCTTTCATAAACATGTATTAAATTAATTTTTTTTTAATAGATGGCAACATTTATGATAAATATTATTTTTAAAAGAGTAAAGTAAACAAGATATCAAAACAGGCTGGTACAAACAAAGAAAGCTTTTATGCAGGAAAAATATTTGCTAGTAATCTAATGATCTTATGGAAGAAAATTTTATAAGGAAATTCTTTTTATAAGATATTTGTTTTGCATGTAAAGATCTAGGATAATGACATGTAAACCATAAGTAAAACAGAAAGGAAAATAATTGAGATCTTTAAAATGGCTACTGGAGGATTTTGTAAATTGGGTGTGTTGATTCAATATAAAGTGAAGTGATCTTATGAATAGAAGAAAGAAATTTATAGATAAATCTAGTAGAAAGGAACTATCTTGATGAGCCTTATATTTTAATTATCCAGGTTTAGAGGGATTTAATAGTAAAGGTGAGTCGAGGAAGACAAAGATTGTAGTATAGAAAAACAAATAATTGAGGATGTGAAATGTCCTTAATATGTGAACATTAAAAGAGAAGCACAAAAGTAGAGGAATGGAAAAATTATTATTATTCATTTATCTAGTGGTAATCTCTATAATATTTACAAATATTTAGTCCAAAATGATAACATCAAAGTAATAAAATAAGTCATTAAAACAAAAATGTTTAGTTTGGTTTGATTTCTTCATCCAGGTTCTTCAGCCACTCTCTTGCAGATGTTGAGATTGTTCTGATTTCCTCCCATCTGTCTTTGATGTGGATATTTATTCTGGGTGTGTTCCATTGTCTGTTCCTCAGCTCCACAATCACATTTGGGATCCTCTTGAAATCCCTGTTTTGCCATTATTTTACCATTACAATTGTGTTCTGTTCACACTTGATTTAATCGCACTCATGTTTTTCTTGGTAGATTGAAGCCCAGTGGTCTGCTGTCCAGTGTTTCTATTATCTTCATCATATCTGGATTCTGTCTCTTCCAATCCTGTCACCATGTTCATATTCCATCAGTGTTTTCCATTATGATGCCTATTGCAGTTTTATATGCCGGTTTCCTTGACTGTAGTCATTCTGGGGCCACCATGTCCACGTGTATTTGTAATTCTTTATTCATTCCATTTTCTTTCCATTCTTTGACCAGTACTTTCTTTTTATGTAGATGTGAGGGTATGATGTTGGTTAGTACCGGTAGCCAGTTCACTGGGGTGGACTTGGTCACTCCTGATATTATGCATATTAACCCACCGGGTTGCTCTAGTGGTTAACGCAACATCGCAAATCAGCTGATTTCGAAGTCGAGAGTTCTAAGGTTCAAATCCTAGCAAAGGTAAAAATTTTTATACGGATTTGAATACTAGATCATGGATA
>JAAAKQ030467607.1:0-18088 GCA_010016005.3 Zanna intricata | reverse complement strand
ATAGATGGTACAAAACCTTTCTAGAATTCAATAAAACCAACATAAGAACTGGCTAATAAAAATTATAATTTTAACATGTTTGCAAAATTATATAAAAATAATTAAATTTGTTACTCTTACTTCATTTGTATCATAAATTTTCTAATACATGCATTTTAAGATAATGTATGAATATTAAGATAAAGAATATATTTGACAGTTTCTTTTCTCTCCACCATTCCTATTATCAGTCCTTCCCCTACTGCAATTCAACATTACCACAATATAAATGCTGGACTAGAATATTTGTTATCGTTACACATGCAAGTAAGAGTTCTGTGAATTATTCCTTCTGAAACGAATTTAAAGGTAATGGATTTAACAAATTTTCACACTCACTTTTTGTAATTAAGGAATACAAATATAGAACCAGAACATCCTGGCAATAACATACATGTGTTATGATTTCCTGTATTTTTAATATTTTTATGTATATTTTATAAAGTTAATATCCATTCAGATGTATTTATTATCCATCTGTAGATCATAATGTTAATGAAATTAAAATTTTCCATTTGCATTTGTAATGTAATTATTAGCTAATTCAGTATTGCATTTTTAATTCTTGAACTTTAAAAATAATTTTTCAAGAGTGTTATTTCTTGAAATTCAATCACATGCTGTCAACAAGAAAGCACATATTTGTAGCATGGTTATATTTGGTATCAACTCCACAGTGACTGTTATCAAAACGAAAAGTTGGCGAGAATAGAATTTTAGAGAATGATCCTGAAAACAATCAAAACTAGTTAGAGGGAAGAAATATAATTAAAATACATTAACTTAGTTCTTTATGTTGGAATTATGTGTTTTTATAAACATATATGTAATTTCATGTGTAACAGTTTATATAAATCTGTGTATGTGTGTGTGTTTTCGTATTGAAATCAGTATGTACAATATTAAAGAAAACTATAAAAATGTAATATTTTTTTAGCATTACTTTACTTTAGTAGTTAAATTCAGGGGAAACATAAGTAGTCTAAGAAACTGATCTTTTTTTCTTTTTCATAAATCAAATTTTTATTGAATTAATATGTAATTATTTATTCTTATAATATAATTTATTTAAAACTAATGTGTTGAAATTATGTTATGTCTTACATATTCTTAGTTTTAATTAATTTTATCTGATTACTTAGCTATCAGAATCAATACTAGATATTACTCTAATCATAATATTTCAGTAAAATGAAGTTTTACAAAATCAACTTTCATCATATAAGATGGAATAATCATAAATATTGGCAGGTTGTGATCAATTATTTACTAAAATTATTACATCAATTCAGTGTACTTGCCGGTATGCTTTATTTATTACGTTAGGCGGCTTATTCAATGTTCAAGTTCATTTTACTAAGTTTTGGTGTCTTTTTCATATACTGTTGTATTTTAACGATAAATATTTGACATATGTTTTTAGCTCTTGTCATTCTTATTAAGTCTGACTGTTATGTCTTACTAGTGCTTATCCGTCTCAAGCACCGCCCGGCAGCAACATCTGTCCAACCCTCATTATGTCGCTAGTTTCACGACAAAATAACGCCAATGGCGCTTTAACGAAATTTTATTTTTATTACTGTTTAGCCTACGGAACCAAGTTTTACTTCAAAGAATTACAACTTATTACTTCAGAGGATGAATAAGAATGATATGGATGAATGTAAATGAAGTGTAATCTCAAGATGATCATTCCTGAGATATACAGTTAATTTAAACCCAACTACCAAAGAACACTGGTATCCACGATCTAGTTCACAAATCCAGTTTAAAGTAACTGCCTTTACTAGAATTTGAACATTAGAACTCTCAATTACGAAATCAAATTATTTGCGATGACGAGTTCCCCATTAGACCGAACCGGTGGGTTAAACCATCGTCTCTAACCGACTACCTATTTCATGACATCCACCATCTAAGACGAATCATCTAACATGAGACGAATCAACAAAAACTTTTAAAGCTATCCCATATCATGGTTATGTTCTAAATTTTATTGCGATTTGTACCATGTACTAACAATGGTTTATAATCACACTTTTGTTCCTCATTAGTGCAGAATAGCGTGCTTTGTAATTAGTTAAGAAATTGAACCATAACCTTGTACCCGTAAAGTGTAGGACTTTAAAAATAACTCTTCTAGCTGTAAACTGATTCACTACCAAAAAAAGGGGTAGCGTATGGCAGTTCAATGATTTTCATGACTTATTGAATCAATCATTAGTCGAATCTTGAGTTTGTATACCAATTAAATTTTAAATAAAAATAATTACAGAAATTGTTCAATTAATTTTTTTACAACCACTTGCAAACCTCAGATGACTCAGTCTCCATCAATACTGATAGAAGTATCCAGGCAATAATCCATATGGAAAACATTAAACAAATTAGAAAAAAACTATGTTGTTGAAAAATTTCCCAATAGATAATTATTTAACAATAGAAATATAGATTTCTTTCGAAATCAAATAAAAACGACAAGGAGAAACAGTTTTCCATCCTAAAGTAATTTACAAAGTGACTCTAATCTGAACATGCTTAAATAATTAACTGGTATTGGAGAAATCTTAATCTGAAATTTTCGAATAGTGATTAAGATCACAAAGCTAGCTAAAGACCAGATAATATTAAGGTGAATTTAATTGAAAATGAAAATAAAAAAGTTGAAAGTTGTAAGTTATAAATTAAGAAAGTTTTTTGATTACGAGTTAGGAATTTTTTTCTCCATGCAATAGTCTATCACAAAATTGTTCGACACAACACGCCAAAACAGTTTTCATTTCAAAAACATTTTAAGTCACCAAACTATCCATCATCTCAACATGCTCGCAGAAAAACAGTTGACCATCTTAGCACGCTAAATCGGCCTTTAGGTATTTAGTGATAATGCCACAAGAACCAATTTTATGGTACATAAAATATGTTATTAAAAAAGCGATTCTAAAAATTGGAATAAAGGCTAATGTTACAATTCATAGAGGTCATTATAAATGATGAATGAAAATACGTTAGAGCGAAATTAGAAACACATGACTCTTCAGATGAAGCAAAATGATGACGAAAACCCAGAGATAAAGACAGAAATGAATCTAACCTCATATTCATCGGCCTTGAATAGAGATGTTCATAGAAAGTTTAATTCCTGAATCCTCGTAGAAAATATAATTGGCATCTTATCGGACGTTTTCCGGGTCTCGAAATTTATCTTCGAACTTTGCATCAATAAAATTTTAACTATTTGAAATTTATAAGTTTTTCAAGACGCCATTTACGGTTAGTCTGTTAGGAAATATCTGTCATATAAAAACTACGAAATTACACAGGAATAATTAAATTAGTTACTCTTACTTTATTGCAACATAAATTTTCTAATGCATACATTTTATGAAATCTTAAATCATAACAAGAATATATTCGACAGTATCTTATCTCTGCACTATTCCTATTATCAATTCTCCCCCTACTACAATTCAATATTACAACAATATAAGTGCTGAACTAGAATATTCGTTATCATCACATATGACAGTAAGGGTTCAATGAATTCTTCCTTCTGAACAGCACTTAAAGGTAATAGATTTAACAAATTTTCTCTCTCATTTTTTTTTTTTTTATAATTAAGGAATACAAATTTAAAAACAGAATGGTACACTACAAAATACTACGCTCAACTAATGACATTGGTATCACTTATTTTGTAGCATGGTTATATTTGGTATCAACTCCACAGTGATTGTTATCAAATCGAAAAGTTAGCGAGAATAACATTTTAGAGCATGATTCTGAAAACAATCAAAACTAGTTAGAGGGAAGAAATGTAATTAAAATACATTAACTTAGTTCCTTATGTTGGAATTGAGTGTTTTCATATTAAAATCAGTATGTACAATATTAAAGAACAACCGTAAAAATTTAACCTTTTTTTAACATTACTTTACTTTAGTACTTAAATCTAAAGAAACCAGAAGTTCTAAAAGAACTGATCTGTTTTTCTTTTTAATAAATCATTTTAACCTTTTTTTAAAATTACTTTACTTTATACTTAAATCTAAAGAAACCAGAAGTTCTAAAAGAACTGATCTGTTTTTCTTTTTAATAAATCCCATTTTTATTGAATTAATATGTAATTATTCTCGTATATTCTTACAATAAAAATTACTTAAAACTAATGTGTTGAAATTATGTTATGTCTTACATATTCTTAATTTTAATTAATTCCATTTGTTTACTTTACTATCTGCATCAATACTAAATATTACTCTAAGCATAATATTTCAGTAAAATGAAGTTTTACAAAATCTAATTTCATTGTATAAGATGGAACAATCACAGAAAAATTCTCTTATTCATTATTTTCTTTTTGCATCAAAAATCATAAGGAAAATAAATATATTTTTAAAAGAACTAATATTATGATGTTAGCATTAATTAATTTTAATCAATTTTACTAATGTTTTCAGAATACAACCTCAAAAAATTTAACAAGATGAAAGGAATAGAATATTGTATATTATTGCTGGTTTCTATCATCTGCTGGGCTGCTTGTGTTCCGACAACTGATGAGTGGGATGAATTTAAGGTGAAATATTTATTCATCCATTAAAAATAAACTTTAATTTTTTTTCTTATAACACTAGTATTAGAAATACTGTATTTTCCCTAATATAGGTAAAGGCTTTTTCCTAAATTTTCTCTCATAAAATGTGGGGAAGATGGATGTACACGTGTGGCCGACCTACAAGTAAGGTTGATATCTAATATTTGGAAAATACCAGGCTAGTAAGTTGTTTCTATATTCATGATAGTGTACTTATTACAGTTTAAATTATTAGTAATAGCTACCTTCAGTTACGTTTTGTTTTATTACTATCACCTATTATTATTAAGAAAAGTATATAAATAATCAAAAATGTTGAATGGATGGGTTTTTAGTCAAAATTGGCTTAAAACCAATTATGGTCCAGAAACTGCATTCTTAGAAGAAAGCGAAGCATGTTAATATTAATTGTATTCAAGGATAATTTGGCCGAAAATGTAAAATCGAACCTGGTGGTACTACTTCACAGGTTTTGGATATATTGTGATCAAGCCTTTTAAAGATAAACTACAAAAAAAAAAATTAATCTTGCATGTGAAGCAACAATCAACAATTAACTAAATAAATAAATAAGGTAAATATATAAGGCAATAGTTCATTTGTATACAAGCAGTTCGTACAGATTTATTCTGAAACCAAATTGATGATCTGGAATATTATTTTCTTTCGCCACATTCTCTTTAAAAACAGTTTCTCAAACAACATTGACAGAATTGATTTAAAAGTTATGGGTCTGTTCGAAAACATGTTGTGTTCAGGTTTACCTCATTTGAGAATCATCACTACTTGAGACACATTTTTCTCTGATGGGAAGAACAGTGTTCCAAAGATGCCATTGAAAAGATGTGTAATACAATTCGTAGACTACAACTAGAGCATAACTTGTATTTTATGTGTAATCAAGTCAAAGTGTGGATCATTCCTTTTGTTTGTCTACCTGCATTACATCTGCATTTGAAAAGGGTCTAATCGGCTCTAACAACCGACGTACCACTCTTTCAATGGAGGGAGTGATGCTGTAGGTCGCTGATAATTCTTCGTCGCTTTTCACAGTTTGTACTCATCTCGATACTATTGCTTCGTCACGACCTACGTCGCCTTTTTGTGGCAATCAGATTCATCAGTTCTTTCAGGTAGTCTGCTCCTCTTTCCCCTCAAATCTCTTTTCAAGTATCGATCGCTAGGTTCCATCGCACATGACCAGGACAAATATAAATAGGAAAAACAAGTTTTATGTATAATTAGGACAAATAGTATGTTGTGAAGAAAATCAATATCATCAGAACATTTACAGGTACGATATACTTCTCTTCAATCCCCAGGTTCAATGTAAGTCTCAGTCCGTCTGTCTGGCAACTCTGCAAATAAAATGTGATCACTTCAAAAATAATTTTGTTTTTATAACATTTTTTATTCAAAAATGTCGGGGTCTGTTTGAAACATGCATCGCGTAAAACTACAATGTGCAGTGATTTTATTTTTCTAAAGTGGTAAAACCGGCTGAAAATCTATTCGCAGATCTTAAAACAGTTTAGTAAAACAGTATTAACATGATTCGAATAGTTTAATAGGGCAGAAGAAGTATCACCAATTTTCATCTTAAAGAAAGATCGGTAGAAGATTCGACTAATGCTTTGAAAAATTGCATTAATGATGTAATTATCATTTTCATCTATGCCTGATTAGCCATAGAAATGTGAGAAATTCCTGAAATTTGAAATGCGTGCTTTGACACCGTGCACCCTATTGTTATCAGTGACTAGCTGAATTATCGTAAAATATATTCAGAGATTTCTGTGGGAGATAGAATTAATCATTTTAATCCGGAATCCAAACGTCGGATTCTGAGATGAAAACCACCGGAGTTTGCCCGCTACGAAATAATTTGAACCTTAGTGTCTGTTAGTTAAGTGTTGCTAACGATATTTTGGGTTAATTAAGGCCCAATTTATTACGGGTTTGTGGAAGAAAAACGTACTCAACAAATATTAAATTATGAAATCTAGAAAACAAGTTGAAACCCGTCGTAAGTAGGAAGCTCACAGAAAGATAGAACAATAGCTTAAATGTAGGCGGTGATTTAACTGAGTATACCCATAGTTTCATTGTCACTGAATGAAGAATTTCATAAGCTTCATTAATTATTATTAAACGACCATCGTACATGTATATTTTATCTTTCACACTTACTGTTAGTAGAACGTAATTTAGTTAATATTTATAAAACGTTTAATCTACTACATCAAGGTTTAATGCGATGTTAAATATTTTTTAGCGGAAGTTTAACAAGCGGTTAGAAAGTGAAACTGAAGAAGTTTATAGAATGAAAATATTTCACGAAAAACTAAAATATATAGCAGAACAAAATCTTCGCTTCGTTAATGGAGAAATTTCATATTCGTCAGGAATAAATAAGTTCAGTGATTTAGTAAGTGAAACTTTCAGTTATTAAATTATTTAAAAAAATCTTTAAATATACCCCATTTTGGGTGTATTTATATCAGCATATAAATTCTTTTATTCATAGTAAATTTAGTAATAACATGATATTAAATTATTGGATTAAATATCTCATTAATTGTTCTATTTAAAATCAAACTGGTCTTTAATGTGTACAAATAACAACGTTATTTTCTTCAAAATAACAAATTGAAATTTAAATTACTTCCTAATAATTGTGTTAGATTATTTTAAATGTAATTTTACATTTATTTTTACACGAGCGTTATTAATTTTATTATCAAATATTAAGTTATTTTATTATTATATAGTTGTTATTTTATTATTACCCTTTTGCTATCTGTAATTATATTGTTCATTTTTATTATTATATATAATTTATTGAGAATTATAACATTAATGTTAGAAAAATGTCATTACAACTTTTTTGTAGACTTATGAAGAATTTGAAAGCAGATTCACTGGAGACTTTATGAATCCTAACGTAATCCGTGCAAACGCATCAGAATCAACATTTCCAACTAAATCAGATTCAGTAGAATTGACCAGACCAGATTCTTTAGACTGGAGGGAAATAGGAGCTGTAACCCCAGTAAAAAATGAGGGAAGGTGTCGGTCAGGTTGGGCGTTCAGTGCAGTGAGTTAATATCATTTCTTACATTTTAAATAGTTTCATAAGGTGACTATTTATATATATTTATTAGATACAAGAAATGATCCATTAGGTTTAGAAAATTTTTCATTTTAAATTTAACTTTATTCTTGTTTGTTAAAACAGTCGAAGTGGTCAGCTATTTGCATGTCCTTGTTTTTAGTTAAATGTATATAAAAAATATCATAACTAAGAAATAATATATTCATTACATCACAAATCCTGAATACTGCAACATTTGTATGAATATAGATTTCGAATGGGGAATCAGTTTACCAGCTAATATATATGTATTGTCTAACCTGCAAAACCTTTTCAATTCTACATTTTTACAAAAGATATCGATTATTTACAATTACATAAAGAAAAATAACATTGCAGTCTAGCACAAAAACTTTTGTTTATGACGTACAAAACACTAAAATATGTAAAACAGTAAGTATATAGAATGCGAAATATACTTTGTAAAAATTAATAAAAAAGAAGCCATATAAGTAGAAATCATGAACAAAAATCTGTTCTGAAATAAGAAAAAAAGAGCTTATATTGAAATTGGATTTATCATAGATTTAAAAATTCTACATCTGTCCATTACATTTTTTTTTTCAGTTGCCACCGGGATCAAACTATCACGATATTACTGGTTATTGTTAAAAGCCATGGGATAAATGTAGAATTACATTTATCCAGTTAAATTTAATTCTACATTTATCTCACTTATTTAACTTCAAATGTTGTTTACTTTATGCGTAAATTTATCACTTTTTTCAGATCGGTACTCTAGAAGGATATAATTTTATGAAAACTGGTAAACTCGTTTCATTTCGTGAACAGCAGTTGGTTGATTGTGACCAAGACGATGACGGTTTCATTGGAGGTAGTCCTTATGTTGCATTAATGTATGCTAAGAATAATGGAATTACTTTAGAAAGTTCATATCCCTATGAAGGAAAGGTATCTAATTTAATTTTTTATTTTATTTCATTTATTTCTATAAATGTCATCTCTTTTAATTGTTTTTAATGATTGCATGATCTGTTGCACAAATAAATACTTTTATTCATGCGTAGGTGTTAGTTACCACTTGTTTTATTGAATACATGTTGATATATATCCATACGTATTCACATTTTATATTTTTGACGTGTATATTTTAAATAGAAAGAAAAAACTAAGGACTATTAGAAAGATTCAGAATCAGTTTTAATGGATTCACAATCCAATATAATTTTTTAAATCTTTGTCTACTGCTATCTGGTGTTATAATGTTACTTAATAATCCATTCAAAAAATAAGCTCACGAGAAGTCTTTTTTATTCTTCCTGTAGGTGGTACCTAACTACTATTGTTTCCCCTCCAAAATTTATTAATTTTTTAAAATTTATTTAATACCTTTGTTTGCAACTATATCCAAATCCTGTAATAAGTGTGAATTCTTACCGCTTGGTATTATAACTAAATCTGTATTTAGCTTTTTCCTTCCGATTTTATATTTTCGGTCAAATAATACCTAAAATTCGTCAACGTCGATCGCGTCTTTTAAGAACTAAGTTTCTGCACCAGAGAGATTTAAGCCAATCTTTGAACAAACATTCATCCATCTACGCTTTTTCATTTACTCATAAAATAATGTTTTTTGTAGTGCTTTTTTTTGGCAATATTTTTCGTAATAGAATCACAAATAGTGGAAATTTTGAATTTTTGTCCATATCTAACATACACACATTTACTTGCGCTTTTAGTTTTTCATTTTCTTAATTTTTTTGTTTTAATTAACGTACTTTTCCACCTTTTGTGTAAATTGTGGGTTTGTAGGAATATAAAAATCGGGAGTTTATCAGCGTTACCAATTCTATCTATCAGAAAATTGAGTTTTTTTCTTAATTTAATAACGTAGTTCTGAAAAGCAACATGTTTCTCCTAATGGCGGAGTATTAGCGTCTCGGCCTTTCATCCGGAGGTCCCGGGTTCGAATCCCGTTCAGGCATGGCATTTTTCACACACGCTACAATTCATTTATTTCATCCTCTGAAGATATATCTTAACGGTGGTTCCGGAGGTTAAACAAAGAAAAACAACATGTTTCTCCTAATAATCCACTGTTTATCATTGAGCTAATTTTGAATGACATATTAACGCTAGTTAATAATTCCTTTTCATTACATAGTTTCATCCTTACACCAACCTAATCTTCTTTTAAGTTTTTCTACTCCTATTCCTTCTGCAATTTTACACTTATCTTAAGTTATTAATTTTAATTTAATATCGCGTAAAAGTTTTTGCAAAACGTTTCACACTTTCACTCATATCCGGAGAAAATATTTACTCGTATAAAAATTCTCTAAAGAAGGAAAAATTATGCCTTCAAACCAAATATTTTTAAACTGGAAGCTGAAAACATAAACGAAAATGGAAAAATTGAAAGAGAAAATTCAAAACAATCACTGTTTAATAACTTTATGAAAATAAGGAATGTTTAATTAGATCAATTTACTAATAATAATAATACCTGATATAGTTATTACTTACTACAAATATAAATTGTTGTAAATCTTTCACTGTGAATATAGAAATGGAACTCCGAAACTGCTTAAAGCCTGGTCGAATCAATATATAAATCTGTCCCGCATAAAGAAAAATTCTCCAATTTAAGGGAAAAATGTAGGGAAAACCCACGACCTGTTGTGAGTTGGAGAATTAAATTAATTAACAATATTTAAAGTGAAAAAACAAAGGTAAGCCCGGTCTGGCTGGATCTCAATCTCGGTCACCCGAAAAATTGATAGAAAGGGGCGTCAGCCCACGCCACACCCCCTCTGGGGGGGGGGGGTCAAGCGGCCGCAACGTCTCTCGGACCGTGGACAAATTCTTTCTATAAATAATTAGGTAGTTCTTTCCAATACTATACTAATCATGTTTAAACAGATTGACGCTTGGCGAACGACTGAAACCTAACCATGAAACACCATATCACGGTGTAGTGAGCACGGCGATCAGTATCATCTTCGACATACATCTATATTTTACTTAAATATACGCGCGCGCGCGCGCGCACACACACACACACACACACACACACACACAAACACAAACACTAAGAGTGACTTAACCTTTTTTCCAGATTACCATTGTCAATGCCAGCCCACTCATGTTCTTACATGAACCAAATATCCAGGAAACATTTGAGTGATAGCTGTAAGTATAATTTTCTTCCGTAAAAATATCAGCTTCCTGAAAAAGTAACATAACATTACCGTCATTACGGATAACTATTTTCCCTAGTATAAGTTATAGTTATGTAGTACACACCGTGTAATTAACTAAAAAGATTAAAATAAAATATTAGTTTAAATTTAATGCTGATGGTGATTTTTTTTTTAATTTTTTGACTCAGCAAGGCAATTGTCGAATTAATTCTACCCATAAGGTTGTAAGATGCAACGGAGTACGCGCTCTTCCTATGTTCAATGAAGAGGAACTAAGAATTGCCGTCAATACTATTGGGCCGATAGCTGTTGAACTTCATGTCAACTGTGCTTTAGCAAATTATGCTCGTGGTAAATAAATTCAATTATAACATTGTAACATTAAACTATTAATGTAAAAAAAACATAGTAATCTATATTTCAAAGTACTGAAATAATCATTTTCACCATAAAAAATTTTAAAAATATAAACCATTTTCAAAGAGAGCTTTTAAATATTTAACATTTCAGGAGACCCGGAATAGAAGAAGTTAGGTGTTTCAGTTGTTGGGGCATAGGCCACATGTCCAGAGTATGCCGAGGATCAAATCGGTCCAACTTATGTTATAATTGTGGCTGTCCGAATCACAAAATTGGAACCTGTAAAGAGCAAACGAAATGCCTTGATTTCAACAAGACTGAACACCGGACCGGAGGTCGGGAATGTCGTTCCCCAAGAACATGAATTTATTCCAAATAAACGTAAATAGAAGGGCGATAGCGAATGATACTTCATTGCATGCGGCTACAGGGAAAAGGGCGGATTTTTTTATTGCAGCTCAGCCGAATCTCGTTGCCATATCATCCGGAGAATGGATTGTGGACATGGAAAAAGATACCGCCATAAAAATTATTACAAATATGTGGGCCATTGAGAAGATCACTGTTCGAAAGGGCTTAATTGCAGTGACACTGAGTCCATGCGTATTAATAAGCGGCTACATTTCGCCAAATTGTACCATAGATGAATTCGAAACCTATCTACGGGACATGGAGAATTTGCTGAGGATATCATCTAAACCAGTTATATTAACGGGCGATTTTAATGCTGAAGCCATTGAACTAGGAGGTATACAATCAACAATACGCGGATATAAACAAGCCAGCCTCTTGGGATCACTAAATATGGTTACTTTAAATTGGCCAGGCGCCAAAAAATTTGTGGGTAGAGGTTCCGGTTCTGTCGTTGGTATTTCTGTGGTATCAGACAGACTTTTAACAAGAACGGTAGGATGGAGTGTGCTTGAGGAGGATTTGGTAAGCGACCATCTGGGAATCATATTCAGTGTGTAATTTGAACTTCCAACTACTTCGGCTAGGATCTCCAGATGGAAGCCGAGTGATATACAAACCCAATCCTTTGTAGAGGCAGTAATAAGCAGCAATAGAATTACAGAAGACTAGAATCCGGATGACTTCTTTACAATGCTAGCAGGAAAATAAACGCATTGCACCAAGAATAGCTAACAAAAAAAGTAAAGTGTATTGTTGGAATGAAGAAATCCGCTGAACTCCGCGGATTGACTATACAAGCGAGACGCTGACTACAAAGAAAAAGAGCGATCATCAAGAGGAGGAGATCCGAGCCGAATTTAATTATAAAGAGGTCAGGAAAAAATACTTTGCCGCGATAAAGACATCAAAACGCGCCTCCTGGAAAAAGCATATCGAAGATCTTAATGATGATCCATGGGAGAGGGCGTACCGGATTGTTATGAAAAGATTCCGTGCGCCCCTCCCCCTTCAATCAAAGTATCAGGCTAAATACACCGTAGAAGACCTATTCCGAACTGTTGAAGTCGAACAGACTGATCTACATCATGAGGATGGAAGGCGGTTTACTATTGTCGAACTCCATATAGCGGTATCCAGAACTAGTAGTAGGAAGATCCCGGGCCCAGATGGTGTATTGGGGGGACTGTTGAAGGGTCAAAATAATCAATCCCCCTGGCTGATGCTGGACGCCGTCAATAAGGCAATGGAAAACAGACACTTTCCCTCGTCCTGGAAGAAAGGAAAATTTTTGTTAATTCCTAAGACTAATGAGAGACCGACTTTTCGACCAATATGTCTTCTGCTTACTACTAGTAAAATCTATGAAAGATTACTTTTTAGTAGACTATGGAATGAGTTACAAGAGGCTGGAGATTCTCAATACGGGTTCATCCCTGGAAGATCAACGATAGATGTCCTGAAGCGGGTTCGTACATGGATCGAGGACCGTAGGTCAGGCTTCTGGAGAACCAGAAGGATCCACCTGATGGATTCCTGGACGTCGGAAACGCTTTCGGAAGCGTGCCATGAGAGACAGTTATGGATTCTCTGAAGGGACACAATATTAGCCCATATCTCTTAACCACGATAAGAGATTATCTACAATATAGAGAGCTGGTCTCTCTGACGGAGGGAGGGGAACTGATCTTCAGGATGTTTGGCGGTGTTCTCCAGGGATCGGTCCTGAGCCCCTTCTTCTGGAACGTCATCTTTGGCGGTGTACTTAGGCTTCAGTTTGAAGGTGATGTCTCGTTAATAGCATACGCCGATGATTTAGCAGTGATTACGGCAGGTCACACGGAAGAAGAAGGTACGAATAGTGCCAATCTGGCTGTAGATAGAATTAGCGGCTGGCTACAAAACAGAGGCGTATGATGATTAAAAAATCCTGTTATATATTTCACCAATTTTTAAAACATTATACATTCGTATGTGTGTGTTTACTTTCTCAACCATGAGGAAACCTATTAATGATGTAATTGGTTCTGAATAATATGAAACAAATTTCAAAGACCATCTTAAATGCAACTATTGTAGCCTCTTTAAAAAATATTTAAATCCCATAGAAGCCCGGAAAAGTGTACAGTGTATATCAATGACACAGTTATTTTTACTTCCTTTGTCTTCAACCAACTTACCGATATTGTTAATTGTTATTGATATGACAGAAATTGATGAAAGTAATACACATCCCATCACTAAAAATTAATCTTATTTTTCTTTATCAGTTGAAGAGATATAAATCATTAGTTTTTCAGGAAAGTTTTTCAAACTTTTTAAATGGAATTATTAAATTTCCATAACATTTTCATAAAAATGATGAAAAAGCTGCCTCGAAAACCCTTCAATGGTGTTGGGCATTCAAGCTATTTTAGTATTAATTAAACGTACAACTCAACAATCGTTAATTTTACTTTTTAACTAAATCACTTTTTAACATTATATAATATTCACTCCTTGTTTACATAGAGCAGTAAAATAATTGCTTAGTGCAGTAAAATAATAGAATAATAATATCGTGTCATAGTATATTTATAATTATTGATTCACAGGTGTGTTTGATCATCCAACCTGCCACCGTAATTTGAATCATGCTGCACTCCTTGTAGGTTATGATACAACTACCGATGGAAGAGATTACTGGATTGTTAAAAATTCTTGGGGTGAGGAATGGGGAGAACAAGGTTACATAAGAATAATTCGCCACAAAAACATGTGCCGCATTGCTGATTCGGCGATGTATCCGATCTAAGTTGTTCAAAAGAAAGAGAATTCACCAATCAATGACGTTTAAAACATACTCGTACATAATAATAAGAAAACTACAATTCTTCATGAAAAACCAAAATACGTATTGAAAGGCTGTTTTATTTGTTACAGTTTTGATAAATAAATGTTTGAAACCTGAATATTGTACTTTTTACTCAGATTATATAATTCTTTGTATGTGACAAATTTTTTTCATTCAGTTACGGCTACGGATGACTATCCGCTGCTTGAACACAGTACAATCTGTAGTTTTAGTTGGGAATAAAACATTTTTTTTCTTTTCTACTATCCGTGATCTCTTCCTTTGTAAACTTATACCCGTATATTTATCCTGTATTTAAAAGTATGACTTCAGTATGCTCCAGTTCCAAATAAATATTTAATAAAATTGATAGATACGGGAACTTTTATGTGTGTTCATATGAACACAGTATGTATATTTATATATATTTGCAATATATTTAAAATAAATTAATCATTCTGTAAAAACATTTTATTTCCATGTTCAAAATCTCTACTTTGTTATACTTGTCTTTAACAAGTGTTCATTCAATACGATTCTTTCCCACTCTCTCAAAATTCGCTTTTAATCAATCTCAGTTGCGAAACTACTAAAATACATCATTCGCAACGTATTAGTTTTTTGAGTTACTTTAAAATTTGTTAAATTATTTAAAAAATTTATGGAAAATATAAATATATAAGTACTGAATATATAAGTTATTAAGCGATCGGGTTGTGAATAAGATTCATTTCCTGTTCAATTGTGCCGTTCATTTTTTACTCATCCTTAAAGGTAGAGGCGTATACTTTTTAAAGTAGACTCAAAATATTAGGTAATGTGATTTTTATTAATTCAGGAGTTTGGACAGCTCGATGACAATTATCCTTCTAACTATTGAACAGTATTTTCTATTTTTTGTTCATCCGAACTAGATCGTATTCGACAAATCGGTTTAAATACAATATATATTATATTAATAAAGAGTTACGAGATTTTTAGCTTTAATTTTTAGCTGTAATGTGTACGCGTTCAGGAAATATGAATTCGAAATATTTGAATTAAATATTTTAATCCGTCTGTCTAGTAATAATTTAGGTGTAGAAATGAATGGTAAGTGTATGTAAATATTTCATTATTAATTGTTTAATCGCAGGGAATCAAGAGAAACAATGAGGAAGATTTGGAACCTATTTAATTATAATAAAATTATTACTCTTTAGAAGTAGTAGGAGGTAAATAGCCAGTCACAAAAGGACTACGCCGGTTTATTTTATATTATTTATTAGGAGATTTTAAAGTGAATGATTTGAATATCGCAAAATTTCACCGAGTTAATAACCGTTTTGAAAATTAAGCGACTCAAAATATTTTCTGAATTAACCTGTTTTCCTTTTCCTTAAAAGTAGAATGTATTTTTTAAATACAACAATTTAAATATTCGAATTTTTTAATATTTAGAATATTTTAATATTTCAGGAAAACTTCAGAGTTAGAGGTATTTTTTAAGTGAAAATTTACTTCCATATGTAGATTATTAAATAAAAATATATATACAGATTAAATTTGCTGTTATTTAACAGCATCTTAATATAAAACCATAAAACATAAGTACGCAATCACTGTACTTTAATTTTTTTTTTTCAGTTTTGTCCAAAATTTGTTCAGCATCTCTTACACTTACTCGGTATTATTTAGAGCAAAGTACTTAAAAAGCAGAAGCTAAAGGTTTATACTGTACAGTTTATGTATGGTAGGTATGATAGCATTATTTCAAACTGTAACCTGGTACAGTCAATTTAAGGTAATGAACACCTGATGCGGTATGCTACTAGGTAAAAAAGTGAGGAGTTTCTCGTTTCATTGGCTTTTTCATTGAGTCAAATATTTTTCGCTGCATTCAATGGAGGTACATCGATATAACAAATTTACAAAATTCAAAAGGATGACAGATATTATGTACCTTCATTGCGTTTACCATAGAGTCTGGATACCGAATGAACTTCGAAGCTCTCAGAAAATAAATTCTGATTGTGTAACAAGTAACAATTCTTAAGCGTCATTCACTTAAAGACAACCTGAAAGACAGTGTATAAACAAAAAACTAATGTACTTCTTATTTTCAGTTACAAGATATTATATGCGTGTAAATTTGTATAATTCATCGGTGAAGTAAAATATTTTAAAGTAAAGAACAACAGTTGAGCGGGTTGATGGGAAAAATAGCTGATTAACATTTCTTCCCTTTGATAAAAATTAAAAATAGCTTTTAAACAATATTTTCCCTTTCCTTTGATAGCCCGACCTTAAAATGTATGATGGGAATAGATGTATCTGATCCTTAATAATTTAATAATTCTGAATATATTATTGAAAAAAGAAAAAATTCACTGTACGTTTTAGTATAATTATGACATTTGCTTATGTTCTGTGTTACAAGAAAAAAAGTATTACAAATTCCGTAAAATAGACTTTACAAACTTATTCTGTATTATTTATTGCAAATCTTACAATTTTTAATTGTAAAAGGAATACATTATATAACATATTATCTCAACATAAAACAGGAAATTTCATCTCATATCAAGAGCAGACATATATGTAGATCGGAAAAATTAACCTCATCAATAGCAACATTGAGGGTAGCTTTTAGAATGTGAAGTTTATCTAGTTTTAACAGTTATACGTAATTTTTTCATAATGAAGAGATATTCCCAACCACTAGCCGACATATTTTACATGTTCAATATAATTCCTTGTAAGGACAACATTATAATGAGTACTGATCACTACAGTTTTCCTTTCTTGTACGCCGATGGCGTTTATTAGTGGCTAATAATTATAACAGTTAATGACACCATCAAAAATTTATTACGCAAGGATAAATTTCTAAAAATAATTATGTTATTCCTGTGAAAGTTTTTTTTTTTAATAACGAAACATGAAGAGACAAAAAATTAAACGAACATTTGATTTGGTTCATTACTCTATTAATTGGTGTTATGGGTGATAAGCGAATATGTTGAAGACTGTTTATGACTACTCGTGCATTCTCTTTGCTGTCTGGTACCAAATTCTGGAACAAATTAAATGAAGTCAAATTGAAATGGTCTCTAATTATTAATTGAAGAATATAAAGAATATTAAAAAAACGAATGGAGGGTCAGTGCGTTATAATTTCCCGTGAACTCGCTAAACAAGCTTGTATTTTAAAACACTAAATGGAATATGAATAATAACCTTAATAATAAATCATGATAAAATATTACTGCATATTTGAATAAAACAAAACATGGCTTCACATCATGAGCTAACATATATTGCCGGACTGGGGAAATGCATATTCTCATCACTTTTACAAGTAAGACAATAACTTAACTCTCTTTCACTCACTCTCCCTCCCCCCGGCCACACCCGCTTCCACTGCTTTCTTTTAATTGGGTTTTTATACATCTATGTCTGCAAAAAAATTAGATCTTTTGACTTAACTAGAACAGAACACAGGGATGTGTTGTGTACGTAGGTCTGGACTGCGATTTGCCAAATACATT